>DVQG01000612.1:0-13644 GCA_018231605.1 Papilio ambrax
AGTGGCTCTCTCACTGTTTCCAAGTCCACTAACAAACAGGGTAACCAGCCCCAAACTCATAGTGGCTCTATCGCTGTATCCAAGTCTACTAACAAACAGGGTAATCAGCCCCAAAATCATAGTAGCCTTAGCACTGTATCTAGTCCTCCTGAGGGACGTATACCCACTGCCGCTGTTTCTATCCCCGCTCCTATATCGGGCAATCTATATTATGACGACAATGATTCTACTAAATCAAATAATAATACTAATCCTACTAATCTAGAAAAAAATACTAAATCTACTAAGTCAGAAACTTTGCTTAAAGATAGTGCTAAATCAACTGCCAAATCATGTCCTACGTGTTCAACTTCTGAAACAGAAAACAATATACTAAAAACTTATAATATTACAACAAATCCAATAAAAAAATATTTACCTTTCGTGGAAGTCCAAACATCCGTCTCTTCTAAACCTCTGAGACTCCTAGTAGATAGTGGTGCATCAATCAGTTTGTTAAAAGTAGACGCCGTTGAAACAATGCCCGAAATAGTGAAACACCAAATAAGTTTCAGTGGCATCGGAACACCAGGGAACGTGATGTATTCACTTGGACATATATCAATGGATTTTGATCTCCTAAATCATTCTTTTCACGTAATACCCAGTATTGATTTTCCTTACGATGGCATAATCGGTAATGATTTTCTGTCCAAATCCAATTGTAAAATTGACTATGCTAAAAACATACTCCAAGTCGACGAAGCAGTACTTAATATAAAATTCACTGAACCCTTGTTTACTATACCACCTCGAACTGAGACAATCATTGAATGCGCTGTTTCAAATCCCGATGTCAATGAAGGGCTCATACTAGATCAGAATTCAATAGAATCCCTTCTAGTAGCGAATTGCATTGTCAAAGTAAAACCGAATTTAAGGGTCAACATCTCTGTAGTAAACACCTCTGATTCTCCAATACATATAGATCCTAAATTAAAATTTGAAATCACACCCTTGAATAAAATCAACATGCATGAAATCATACACACAATATATTCTAATGATTATGGTAACACTCTAAATCGGACCGAAGAAGTATTAAATCTTTTACGAGTCTCTCATTTGAATGTTGAAGAAAAAAATGCATTATATGACCTCTGTTCTACCTATTCTGACATTTTCCATCTTCCCAATGATAAACTGACTAACACTGATGCCTTACAACATGAGATTACTACATCTTCTTCAGTGCCGATTAATACAAAATCGTATAGATTCCCTGAAATACATAAACAAGAAGTACAGTCCCAGATAAATAAAATGCTCGACGATGGAATCATTAAACCATCAACTTCGCCATGGTCGTCCCCAATATGGATTGTTCCAAAAAAGAGCGATGCATCTGGTCAGCAAAAATGGCGTGTAGTCATTGATTAACGTAAACTAAATGATATTACTATTGGAGACTCGTACCCAATTCCTAATGTTTCTGAAATTTAAGATCAGCTTGGAAAATGCAAATATTTTAGTACTCTAGATCTAGCTTCCGGTTTTCATCAAATCAAGATTTCAGAATAGGACGCTCCCAAATCAGCATTCTTAATCCCACAAGGCCACTTCGAATTCACCCGAATGCCATTCGGCGGCAGACTTTGCGTCAGCGGTGATGCCTGCACCCGAAGTTTCTCTCGCATCATTAGATAGGGGTGGCCCCACGGATCTCTATTCAGATACTCGACCATCTCTTCATACGCCCTATCTTTGGCTGCGCAGATAGCTCGACTGAGATCACATCTTGCAGTTTTATAGCTGTTGAGTAAGCTGACTTCAACGATCTCATCCCTCCGTCTTTTACGGCGTTGTCTTTGATACCGGCGTCTGGCAATTACGCACGCTGTGCGTAACGCTGCTATCTCTGCAGACCACCAGTACACTTGCCTCTTCTTTGCTGTGGGGCCTTGTCGCGGCATCGATGCATTGCACACACGGGTCATCGAAGCACGCAGTGCGTCAGCCCTTTCATCGACGTCGAGATCTCTATCTGAAGGCGACCAAGTTTCAACTAGCGCAGCCTCCATCATTACATCCTTGTTGAGACGCTTCACCACCCACCGAGGAGTGTCTTGGCGAAGCGACTCTGGCCCCTGGTGTGCTGGAACCGTAGACGACTCCGAAATCGCGAAACGGATGTAGCGGTGGTCGGATAGTGTCTCCACACCTTCCACCACCTCCCAGCTGCGCACCCGTCTCGCAGTTGCAGGGCAGGCGAACGTTAAGTCCACAATGGAACTGCCCTGTGGCCGGACGCATGTGGGTGTCGACCCTCGATTTAGGAGGCAAAGTCCCATGGTCAGGGCCCACTCCTCCAGTACAGCGCCCCGAGGGTTCGTGGCAGTGTCACCCCAAGCAGAGCTCCTCGCATTGAAGTCACCCATTACCAGCACGGAATGGGGGCCATCTCTGCGTAGGAGAACTCCAAGCTGGTCAAGGAGGTTCTCGAACTCAGCGAGGCTTTTGCTAGGGGCGCAGTAGACGCCAATCACCACGGTTCCTCCAACTGTAGCACCCACGTAACCGCGGCCCTTTCGAACCCCATCAAAAGACGGGGATGATTGACTATGGCCTAGTCACCCTAATATAGGGTAGGCTCTGAGCCCCTCGGTGGGGACATATAATGAGCTGGTGATAATGATATATTTTTTAGGATAATGCGAAAATACATCGAGTTAAAAAAGCATTAAAAAGAAATGAATGCATAACATTAAGTTCCCTGCAATGCAACAAGAAATAGATAAGCACATTGTTACAGTTTCAAGGACCGTATTGCCTTGTTTTTGTTACATTTTCTTAACGTGCTTTCTGCGTCTTTTTGTGTTCATGGCCCAATTTCTATTTTTATGCCGCACATTGCTTAGTAATAAAATATGTCGTAAAAAAACTTCAAAGATTTTACAAATCTAACTAACATTATAAATGCGAAAGTTTAGATGGTAGATGGATGTTTGTTAGAGATTTTAGCCTAAACGGCTTAACGGATCTGGATGAAATTTGGCACAGATTTAGAACATGGTCTGGAAGAACACATGGGCTACTTACTTTTGTTTTTTATATTTCCACACGGACAGAGTCGCGGGCAAAAGCTAGTAATTAATGAACAGTTAAAGAAGTGTTAAAATTAAATTGTTTAGCTAATGTCAAAATGTACATTACGAAGATCTTACATATCAACAAGATAAATTAAAAAAAGCGTGTTTAAAAAATGTTACTAAATTGGTGTAAACTCTCAATGGATGGCTAAATTTTTGTTTTATCTCAGCAAGATTTTAAACATTTTAAAACGGATAAAAGTCATGACAAAAATCAACCGTTTACAGTACCTTTAACACAACGTAATATATCTAATTTTTTTTTTTTTTTATTGGACAAAAACATAGATTAAAACAATACAATAAAGAAATGTTATAAGCGGTACAGAAACCCACAGGATTTATGTGTAACCACTGGTCGCTTAGTTTATAACATAACAGAAATAATAAAGAAACTTAGACTACTTTACTCACAAACAAACAACGCAGCCATTCAACAGTGAAAGAATCTGAAATCGGCCCAGCAGCCTCCGAGCCAATCCAATGCATACAGAAACACAAATCTCTCCTCTTTATAATATTAGTATAGATTATTTTAAATTACATGATACATATTTGTTGTTTTAACAGAGCCGATTTCAAATTATTTTTACATTTTGATGGTTTTTTAATTATTTTTTCGAGCACAACGCTGTCAAGGTCGTTGAGCAGCTGCGGCAGAAGATATTCCCAATTGCGCTTTCCATATGCGTTATTGTATGTTGGTAATTTATATTTAGGCAGATTAGATAAGTGACGTAGCTGATTAGGTCTTAGGTTTGATTTTAATAGGGGTATGTTATTAATTTCATCACTAATAATGTACAGTTTTATTTTTTTGTGAATGTCTAGAATTTTAGAGTAATTAAAGATTTTCTGGTCATTTGAATTTTTTTTCACTTGGTTTGGTGTAATAGTTTTTAGTATTTTAAGTTGCAGTAAATATATATTATTCAAATAGCTAGTATAAGTTCTGCCGTAGCTGCTCAACCCATAACCAATAACAGTGTCGGCCAAAGCATTGTACAACATCCTCAAAATCTTAAATGGCAACTTTTGTCTAAGCAGGGACAGCCTAGACAGAACAGATCTTAATTTCTTGCAAACATAGTCAATATGTGGCTTCCAGTTAAACCTGGAGTCTATAATAAGACCTAGGTATTTATGTTCATTGACAATATCAATTTTGTTGCAGCTACTATAGCACGCAGATGTTTGACGATGCAGGCATTGGTGTGAATGTGCTGTTATGAAAGGTTTAGATGATGAATGGATGTGAGAAGAATGTATGTGCATAAGTTTAGTTTTTTCATAATTTATAACCAAGCCTACATCGTGGGCCCATTTGCATAATAAATCAAAGTTTGACTGCATTTTCTTTTGAGCGTCCGTCAGACATTGATCTGCTATTATAATGCACGTGTCGTCGGCAAATTGGTATACAGAGCACTCAGTTAGTACATTGCACATGTCGTTACAATATAATAGGAATTCGGTCGGACCGAGGACCGAACCTTGGGCCGTTCCTTCGTCGGTTGGTGTAAACTCACTGAACACGTTATCTATCTTTAATGTCGTTTGACGGTTGTGATGGTAATTTTTAAATAAATCATGAAGAGGTCCCTGTATACCACTTTGGTCGAGTTTCTGATACAGAGTAGGGAATTTTAAAGTTTCAAATGCTTTAGTAAAATCTATAAATAATGCAAGTACATGTTTCTTTTCATTTAAGCAACAGTTGACTTCATTCGTGAATTTACATAGTAATTGCGTTGTGTTTCTATTTTTTTGAAAACCATATTGCTCTTCCTTTATTATATTGTTATTGATTAGATATTTATGTAATTCATTTCCAAAATATTTTTCTATAATTTTATCTATACAAGAGAGAATTGTGATAGGTCTGTAGTTATTAAAGACATTGAAAGCACCTTTTTTGTGTACTGGTCTTATTACTCCAATTTTTAACTTATCCGGATAACAACATTTGGTTATGCATAAATTTATAAGATGTGTAATGACAGGAGTTAGTTGTTGACTAATACATTTAATATCCGAGACACGTATGCCGTCAAACCCTGGGCTTTTTTTATTGTTCAGGTGTTTAATTATAGTATCAATAACTTCCACTGATGCCTTTTTTAATCTCATCGTACATTCTGGTTGATTGATGTAGTTTTGTTCTTTCAACAGTGGATTGCTACATAGACAACTAATATTTTTAACATTATTTCTGAATTCTTGGGCAAAGTCATTTACTAAATCTTTTAAATTATAATTAGGAAATGACTTTGTTATTGTATCATCTAACGATTTAGTTTTTTTACCACATAATTTATTTATAATTTGCCACAAGTTTATTGGATTATAAAAATTATTTTGAATATCTTTTTTAATAAAGTTATTTCTTAAATTGTTAATGTATTTATTTGTTTTATTTCTATATTTATTATATAATAATTTATTTTCTTTATTACTCATATCTTTTAACCAAATTTTTAACAACTCCTTTCTTTTGGAACACATATGTACCATTCTATTGTTTGCCCATTTACAAAGACCACGCCTATTTAATTTTATATTACAACTATATTTGCATTTATCGTAAACTGAGTTAAATTTTTCTAAAATAAATTCTAATACGTCATTAGGGTCTTGGTATGTAAGCGCCGGACTCCAGTCAATATCGCGCAATAGAAAATGAACCTTATTGCTATCGAGCTTAAGTATAGTTTGCCTTTTGCGTACTAAGCCGCAGCTATCGATAATGGCTAAACCGGTTATGAAGTGATCGGCGACGGCATTATTTACGACTGCAGTTTTTACAATTCTTTCGGTGTTGTTATGCAATATCGGCGCGCGGAGAAAAATATGATCTATGCAAGTTTTGGTAATGCGTTCGTTTTTTAATTCTACTCGCGTATATTGACTGATTCCCGACTCTAAACCTAATTCGCTTAATGCATTTAAATATTGCGAAGTAAACGTATTACATTGTGATATATCGATGTTCATGTCACCTACGAGCACATAGTTGTCCATAGCCGAAGATGACTCAATGAGTCGCGATAGTTCAGAAACAAAAAGAGACTTACTTAGGTTCGGCGGCCGGTACACCACACACACATTCGTCTTGAATTTATAACTTGTAGTTATCGTACCTGTTATGCACTCGAACGACAGTGTAGTTGTCAGCCTCCTATTGAATCTCAAACTTTTGTGTACATATAAGATAACTCCTCCACCTTTTCTCTTGTCACGCAGTTCAAAATACATTTCATAATTTTCTAATTCAAATAATTTAGCGCAGTCATCCGATATATTCGCTTCCGTTATAGCAATAATACTTATAATCTTCGGGCTATTTGTTATGATATATTCAAGTTGCGAAAAATTCTTTACCATAGATCTGATATTTACATGGAAGACAGTTAACGCGTTTGTTTTTACATTACAGGTGTTAATTATAAAATCGTTCCAGCTGTCCTCGTTAGTTTCGTCTATACTCGCGGTTCATTGGGTATTCTTTCGAGTTTTGAGCGTTGACTCCAGCCTCTCGATGTCCTCCGTAGATCTGATGATATGAGGTTTGTCAGTTTCTGTTCGTCTCGCTAATATTGAACCTCTCTTGTACCAAACGAACTTACATAAGCCATTCCGTAAGAGTGTGTCCTTAGCTTTCCATAGTAAGAAGGAGTTGTTTGGTGTTAGCGATTCGCGTATTTGTATTTTTGAATCGTCACTGCGTCCTATGTCTTTGCAGCTTAAGTTGGTGTTCTTTGCAGAGCTGAGCCATTTAATTTCTTCACCGTGTGACAGAACGACCACGATTGGAATTGGAGTGTTGGTAGTTAGGTTCCTTTTAAAAACCTTTTTTCTATACGCGTTTAAAATAGCATCTTGCCGTTGGTTTAATTTTGAACATATTATTTTTGTTATGGACATAATATTTTCCTCCCTCTGTTCTTGTATACCATAGATCTCGACGCGATTGCTTATAATATTTTGAGATATGACGTTAATTTTGTGTTCTAAAGCTTCGTTTTTTAAGTTTAAATTTTTGCAAGTATTTTTGTATTCACTAACTTGATTTTCGTAATTTTTTATTTTGGCTTCGTATTCATCTATTTTATCAGTAACAAATTGTAAGATGCTTTGTAATTCTTTTTGTACAGTTTCTCTTATATCCTTACGTATTTCATACATTATGTTTTTAGTGATTTTCTGTGTGATTTTTTGAATAACGTTCGGAGACTCGAGTGTATTTTCAATATCGGTGGGATCTTCCTCGGGATCGGGCATGATGAAGGAGACGCGTCGGGGCCTGCCTCCGCCGCTGCACGCGCTACACTTCCATTCCGCATCTTCGGTGTCAAACAGTACACTGAGCTGCTCCGTGGATAGTTCGGCGCATGTCCCATGAATCCATTTCGAACATTCAGCGCACTGCAATCCTGGGCTCTTCTTGTTTAACAATTTATTACACTTTACACATTTAACCATATTAGCTAACAAAATTTTGCACTACCGCGGGTACTTGTAAAAAAAAATTATACGCGCATCGACGACGTCTGTAAAGACTCGCTGACAGCAAGCGACTGATGGATGTCAGTTAGAGGAAGCGGTTGTATAGATCTAGATGAAATTTAGCATAGATGTAGATCACAATAAGGATGAATACATAGTCTTCTCAATTATGTTTTTTTTTAATATTACGTGGACGGAGTTCCTAGCGAAGGTTAGTTACAAGGCTTAATTCTCAATCAAATTGTATCCATATTAATTTTGGTTGGCATTTTTTCCCAGATAATGCATGACTGATTTAAATATGTTAGCGTAGTTGTTAATTGGGGTTTATTCCGTGGTAATATTAAAGCGTGGACCGGCGTGGGTGCTCTCAGCCGACCTTGCTGCTCGTTCTCAAGGTCAAGGCCGAATTGCGTATTGTTACGTCAGCTCAAGCCTTCCTTGTTCCAGTGTCGCCATTTTTGTTACCAATTTTTGTAACACGGCATATTGAAGTGTTTGTTGAGGCTTTGAACGTCGTTAAACCTTTATCTAACGTAATTTTAATTAAAAGTATAATTTGATTGTACTTAGTTTGAATAATTTTAGTAACAGAACGTTTTCTATTTACGAGTAATAAATAAACAAATGATAAATTGTTGTTTTCAGTTGTTTTGGTTTTAGATAACAAGACTAACAATACGAATAATTTGTGCGGCCAGACATACTCTGAATGTGTTATTCAAATGTTGATTGAAGCTTCTTTTTCAGTCGGCTATTATGAAGTCAATAAATTAACATACTAATATTGTTTTTAAATTTTAAAGGTTGGTGCTAATGAATATCATTGATTACATTTTTTTATTTTTAAAATATGTTAACAAAACGCTCTGGCATTAACTTGAATTAACTTTGAATAGTAACTTTAATGGAATAGAAATAATTTATGCTATGACGTGTGATATAAGATATATAGGAATTGTACCACTGGTTATACAATAACAGCATATTTTATACTTACAACCCGTCCACGAAAACATGATAGTGCCACGGAAAGTTACGTAGCCATTGAAACAATTCAATTTATGCAGAAAGTTCCGACTTATAAGTGCCTGCTGATTTAGTTATTTATATCTGTATTATTAGTTTCTTATTATCGCGAACAACCACAACCGTCAGCGCCTAAATCACAATCAAATAGGCACAAAATACCACGTCTTATTTACACTTTTTGTAGAGGTTAGTGCTTTAGCCTTTTCTTAACTCTTTAAAACCATATGCCTATAAATTACAGTGTACAGAGTTTGTTTTAATTTTGTAAAGTGTACTGTATACAGAAGGCTCACAGGCCGAGTGTGTAATGGAATGTATAGTGTCAACACACTGGCCAATCTACACAAGACCGATGTTGTTTTAGTTTAGAATCTGTTAAATATTTATGTGAAGAAACGCTTTTGTTCACATTGTGCGGCAGGACTTTTCTAACGTGTATGCATACTTAAACAATTCGATACATTAGAAGATCGAAAATGTTATGTTTATCTAAGTCGTGTTTCGTCGTATCTGAGACTTTATTTACCAAGAACGGAATAGAATAAAGATAGATTAGACATACTGGTTTTCGCGCGCGACTTCGTCCGCATAGAATTAAAGAAACACAAAAGTAAGTAGCCTGTGTGTTTTTTCAGACTATCCTCTACATCTACCAAATTTCATGGAGATCCTTTCAACCGTTTAAGCTACAAACTCTAACAAACACCCGTCCATACAAACTTTGGCATTTATAACATTAGGGCAAGATTAGTAAGATATTGTGTATAAGAGAGCTAGTAATAAATTTTAAAAGTAATAAATTCCAATCTGGTTTAGTTTAGATTTCTTGATTACATTACTTTAACGTTTATTCAGAAAACTATGTAAGACTGGGTAGGTATGAAAATGGCAATAAATTGGAAGTTATGTATGATCAACTTGACCCTTGGAGGATTGCGTTTTGGGCGACATAAGCACGTTTTACCTGTCCTTGTTTATTTACCTTCGGGGTCGAGGTTACGCGGTTTCGAATATCGTACGTCGTAAAGGATTTTCCTTGTTATAAAGTTAGAAAATAAAGTGATGTAATTCATCATAAATTGTTAGATTTTATTTACGTTAAGAAGTCTAGAAATTATCTAATGTAATGAAATTGACCGGATAAAATTTTACTTAAAAAATCATATCACTTTACGTGTGATAGTTAAAATAAGCTTAACAATGTTAAAATCTACGAAGCTTTAATTTGTCGAATTAAAATTTCCGTCTTTGAAAATACAAGAATATAATGTCATTAACATTATAAATCTAGACGTGGTTGGAACAGCGTTTTAAAATACTTGTTCTGAAATTCTACCTGGAAAATTTCATATGCATATTTCCATTTAGATATTCAAAGTTATAAAATATTGGAATATTAGATTAAGACATTTGACGGGGCCACTGCCACGTCCCGGGATGCTAGGAATATACCCATTATAATATAATATTAGTTTCGTAAGAAGCTTTTCAAAGCAAAACAATCAAAAGATAAACAATAAAGTACTTTGAAATCCTTTGAAAGTTGGAACATGGTTTGTCTATTTCAGCGGTTCGTAACTTAGCTTGTGGTAGAATCGAAGAGCTTTGAGACTATCTTTTTAAGTACTTTGAGAAAATCCACGACGTATCGGTTAAACCATAGTTTAGTCTTGGTTTTGATACATATTGTATATCGAGAGTGTCCTAACTTATTTTAAGTTAATTTTTATTAATAAATCTGTCGTATAAAAGATTGAAATTTCGACTAACTTAATATTTACTTATCCATTTAATTTCGAACAACACTGTCAATGTTGTGAAAATATTGTGAGATCTTCTGACGTGTTAAAATAAAAACAACTCGATCGTAATCGTGTTGCGATTAGAATCTCCTCAGTTGGTTGTGCTATTGACATTTCTTTTCTAAAACTTAATGGAATTACGAGAACTCCGCCCACGCTGTCTAAAATGAAAGATGTTCGTTTTAATCCTCTGTATTTTTTTCCTGCAAGCAATCCAATTTCAATTTTATAATTACGTTACTTGAGCTGTTACTAAGAGTAGATTTATCTTATCAAGACAGCTCTAAGGGCAGTTTAGTAAGTATTAATCTGATGCACGTATGTGTCCATATTAGCCGTTAAATGGCAAATAAGAGAGTACCTTAGGTATTGTTTAAGATATCTGTGGCCACGATAATAAAATTGTCGTGAAGGAATTATTACTTTCTCGCAAATTTTTGTACTAGGCATCAAAACGCTAAAACCATTAAATGACTGAAAACGGCAATTAGTTTGTTCCATAGTTTAGAGTAGGCGTTAACAATGAATCTTTAAATCGATTATAATTTTCATATGAAATTTAAATTCTATACGTGTTCGTACAACTGTTACGTTCAATAGTTTTAATTGGTATACCAGCTACGCACAATACGTATTTATTGCTATTGGCACGAAGCCATCGGGATGTTTCCTATAGCTTGTACAGAATATTGTACCGACATTTTGTTCCCATCATATTATTGGAAATTAACATGTTTTTGATTTGGAAGTAAAAAGAACAATCAACATTTAGAGACTTAATTGTAACTCAAACAGAACTTTATTGAAGATATTTGTCTATGTTATGTAATAGCGACTTTTTAATAACTAAATTAGCTGCTGTAATTACATTTGAAGTACGAGAAATTACTAGTTGCCAAGTATTAATTCCTATACTCTCTGTTTATTTCTAATCTTTGCAGTACGTTTAATAAATAATTTAATATCGTCTATTATTTTATACGTTTGTTATTACTCAGACAAAGCCTTCGTAATAGCCTCATTAGTCTGCACTTGAACAACAACGTAGAGCTATAACTTTCGTCGACGGAACGTGAGTTAAGAATAATAGTTTTTTTTCATAAAGGAAAATGGGAAAGCAGTTTACCACCTTGTTAAATCTCCGCTTGAAACGTCCGCTGTATTATGTTATAGCTCTGCTTAGAAAAGCAGGATGAGAGTGCTTTTGACTTTTTGATTTCTTTAGAGTTTAAAAAGGAACAAGAAGGTTTGGCTGAGATTTTTACGGTTGAAAGAAGTATGACAATTATCACGAAATTCTTTGTATTTTCAAAGCAATTTCCTGCTGCATTATCTATACTATTCTAATAAAGCGTAAACGCACACTTCTTTGCTGCCTAAGATGTCAGCAATTACAGCATATTTTCAAATGATTATTTTTTTAATAAAAAGTCCTACACGTACGTCACGCTTTAGGCTATATATTTTCACGACATCAGACTTAGGGGGTAAATATTTTGGATAAAAACCCTAATATGGGAAAGAGACCATAAGTTGCTGCCAACATCAAGGAATCAATGTTGCCATGGTTTGACATCATGTCTTGTCATTTTGACATTTGCAATTGATAATTTGACAAATGTGAATAATAAAATGATTTTTTTATAATTTTATGCAGATGACGTCGCATGGGAACAGCCAGTGCAATTATAAATTTAACATATTATATTATATTTATTTTTATTAATTAATTAACAAATCAACTTAGCAGTAAGAGAAATATGAAATTTAATAAAAACAGGGTGTTTCAATTTTCTTTATACAAGTCTGACAAAAGTTGAAATAACTTTTGGCCACCGACTGACGCCAATCTTCAATTAGTCTGTCAAACAAGAGAATGTCAAATTCAATATTATAACAAAGTTGTTTAATTTTGTTAAATAATATTACTTCGATAGTTTGAAAACGTGAGTGGAATATATCAGTTTGAGAGTTAATTGAACGTTTTATGTCTCGAGTACACGCGACCTTTGCACATAATGTACGATGTATCTAGTATATAGATTAAGTAACATTTGCATGAGGTAAATTATTGGTAAAGTGAGTGCAAACTAGTTGTGTAAAATTAACATTATATTCAACTATTAATTAAGATTGCACAAGAAACAAAAATGTGTAGAAAAGACACTCTTAAGTTTGGAATATGGTTGAGTTCTTTTTGGTAACTTTTTTTTTCAAATTCTTTACTGGCCAGTTTCAAAGGTGTAACTTGCCAGTATTCATGACAGAAAAGAGGTTAGATAGTTTTTTTTTAGATTTAATTTCTAAACGTTTTTGATAACCAATCAAATCAAGTGGAACTATGAAACACGATTGCTACTACAATTTCAATTAAACAACAACTCGATGTTTGATTGAAATAGATTTTTTTATTCGAAATGAATCTCTTTTTTTCTAATTGGTAAAAAAATGCTTGTAAAATTCATTTAAATAATTATGAAGGTTATCCTTATTAGCAAAATATCTTGGTAAAGGTTTTGAACTTTATTTCAAGATGCATGAGATAGATTTGTTCATAAATTTAATTTGATTTCGATATATGATAGAAGGTCGGAAATCGACTCACGAATTAGCAAGCAATGCTAGCAACATTCGACTTATATCAGTAGAAGGGAATTTATAAACTCAATACTGCTCCATGGATAGAAAGGTAGGGAAGTAAGAATGGATTGTTTGAAAGAGATAATACGTAAGAATTGAATTCAGATATACCGGCTGATGGCTGATAGATATGTATGGAGCTGCAGTACATACTGTACCGACCCTCTAGGGACAAGGGCAGGTTGTTAGGAAAAACAAAACTCTTGTTGCGTAGTCTAGTTTAATACTTGTGAAATATAGCGCTTCGCGACGTCCGTTCTGTAACTATCCGTTTAATATCTATATGCTAGGCATGAGCTTGTTTGCGAAATTGTTTTTATTCGACTTTCGATTACTACGCGTGAATCTAGTTATTTGCTACCGCGTTTTAGAGATAATATTTACTTTACTGAGATATTTTACATTTGACACTTTCACTTCTGGTACTAAATAGGTAAGTTTATTATTTAGACCTAACAGATTATGGTTACGCGAGTAAAGTAAATCATATTAATGTTATAAATGCGAAAGTTTAGATGGATGGATGGATGGACGTT
>DVQG01000613.1:0-13636 GCA_018231605.1 Papilio ambrax
GAATATTTTGTTTTTAGTGTATTTTGTTTGGAAGTCGGTTTTGTTTTTTTTACATGAAAAAGATCGTGAATAAAAATGTAGCGCTAATTTTTTCTCTTAATATATTGCATGATTTCATTGTTATAAAAAATATTAATTTATATTTTCGATTTAAACTTTGTGGTTTTCCTAGTTCTCGGTGCTTTTGCGAGGAAACCTCGGACCATTGGACAAGACCTTGGCCAATTTCCTGGTATTCCGCCGGGAACTGATTATAACAATGTTCACACTCGTGTCGTTAAGTATTTTTGTTACAGCAATAAAAATCTTGACATCGCCAAAAACCAAACAAAAAATCGTCTCTAATTGGAGTTTAATAAAGATTGGGGACAAGACTTTGGTTCTATAACGTGAGTCCCTTAATAACCAAGCAATCAATAACCACATATGAAAGGAAGTGAAAGTTAAATGGTGCTAAATGTTTAGTCAAAATAAGCTTTTTATTAATTAAATCGTAACCAAAATATGTTATGATTAAAAACAAATCTTAAATAAGCGTATTAAAATTTAATACAAAAAAAAATAAAACATTTGCTCTTTCCTAAGAAAACTGCTTGTGTAAACACATCCAAAGAAGGTCCAAGAATCAATTAGCTGTGTGATAGAACACGATGACTTTAGACGAGTTTTTTTCCATTCTGACATCATTATATTATTAAGTAACGTGTCCAGTAAGACAATGCTGTGTAGTATTGTTCTTGAGATATTGATCTGAGAAGCGAGCGCCTTCCTTGATGGGCTTAATTTCGTTAATTATCGAATTCTCGTAATTATTTACGTTGTTGATGAAAGAGACACGGTCAAATCTCGATTTTTATTGTTAAAAGCGAAACTTCATGTAACTAAGAACGCGCGCACAGCTTTGGCTAAAATATCGCATACTTGTTTATAGTCTCGCTTTATTCGTATTAGCATAATGGAGGTGCGCACATTACTCGATTTGTCTGTGCAACTAAACTGTTGAATGGGTTGCAAATCAATCGACAATCGCACAACACTTGTGAGAGTTAAGTCAAAGTTGTGCGCTCGCTAACAGTATGTTTAGTATTGTAGATGTTTAATGGAATTAACGTTGTTTTACCGATTACATAATTACAACGTATGCATACGAACGAATATTAATTACTATGGTAAGTAATACGAATTTATCAAAAAAATATTTTCTCTACAAAATCTCGGTCAGTTAATTTAGATTGCAAACGACACGTTATATCATTAAATTATTAAAAAGTTTACATAAACGGAACAGTCGAACTGTACAGTTAAACCAGTGTATGAAGATTTTTCTGCCAGTAAAACTATACAAATTGTGCCTAGTTTTGATTGTACAGTTATACATTTCAATTGAAACTACGTAGTTGAAACTTAATTGTGTAGTGGGCTATAACTGCATATGTTAAATAATACCAATATTTGGAGTTCATAATTCATTAACAACAAACACTTTTCATGTAATAAAGTTAGCATTGTAAGGTATGAATAAGGTAGGAATAAGGTATGAATCATTCGTTGTTTTGCTTTAAATGTATATAAATTGCAACATAATCAATGAGGTGATATAAAAGGTGGCATTACGGTCATTAATTATTGATGACAACCGTGATAAGAATCATTAACAACGCTACGTATAAAAGCTTCAAGTCTTGCAAATATGTTACACATCTGGGCACAACAATTAAATATAGTACAACACATCAAAGTTGAGCCAGACGAGTACACACGCAATTTTGATACTGAATTGATACTAAGGACTCCATTGAGTGAATACTTAATAACACTGAGTTCGGCAATTATTTTTATGGTGTTGTTAATGCTATTAAAATGTATAATTTCAAATTATTTTATTCGTACTTATGGTGGTTGTATAGGTTTAAGTTTTTCTGAGCTACTAACTATTGCTCGCGACTTCGTCCACACAAAATAATTGCCTAAGTTACTCAGCTATAACGTAGCTTTTTAATGATGAAATATTTTTTGAAATCGGCCTAATTCTTTTTGAAATATTTCAATACATACAAAAATAAAAAACTTCGCCTTTATAATAGTAGTATAGATGTAGATATTTACAGTATTTTATTCATCATGTCGTGACTACTGGAATTGATTTTATCTGCGATTACACGGATACATGATTGGACTGGTTAATCTGACTTCGTTATAACTTTACAATGCAACGTAATCTGTATCAGTCATACATTATGATCTAAGTGTATCATCATAAAGGGATAAGCAACATGCTGGCGCATAGGTTTTAAAAAACAAAAACGTTATTGGTCAGTAGGAATCGACCAACAGATGGCGCTGAACATTGTTATAATACAATTCAGTTAATTAAAAAAATGTCAAACTGCATTTTATAACAATAGAAACAACATTATAAAAAGACTGGACGTTTCAACGTAATGAAAAAGAAAGAAAAAGCGTTTAAAACTAGGAACACCAAGCATGTCCAGTTAAATTAAAAAGTAATACATCCATTGCAATGGATGAAGTCATAACATTATAATATAAATAAACATTAAATTAAATGTATGGTACAAACAACTGTGGCATTTAAATTTCCTCGTAAACGTATGAATTAGTCGTAGTAAATAAATCTTTGCGGTAAGGAACCGAAGCCACTGACCTTACGCCTGCAGGAAGCTATTTTGATAACACACAAGGAAAAATGAGTTTTACGTAGTTTGACACCATTAGCTGGCATCTTCATAACTTCCTATAGCGCATAACAAGCAATTCCACCCGTAATAATATTTGGGATGACAATAAAAAAAAATATCGTCTTAGCAATAAGCAACTATAACAACTTTTATGTTAACTTACTATTAACTTCTTAATTATTAAGTAGCTTTTTAAACCTATACAACTACAGTTAAGACCTGACACATTGAAATCATAAACTTCTTATTGATTGAATTAAATTAAAAGTCCTATCGTCTAAAAATATTGTGCACAGTATGGATAAATGCCTACTGTTTAAAAAGTTAATCTTTAAAAAAAAACTAATTAATTAATTACAAGCGGACAGACATTAATAATGAGCCAATAGTTTTGTAAAGCGTACTTGAACTCTCAGAAAGCGATAAATTAAAACATAACTAATGAAGACAATTACTAGGAAATATGAGTTCTAAACATCTGCTGACAATTTGCAATTATTTGTAACTTAATGTAAATAAGGAAAATCACAACAAGATGGAGACGGGAAGTGTCATTGGCACCGGAAACAATTTATGAATTGAATATAGATTTTTTTCAATACTACTTAGAAGGAAAACAACCCTTGAATTGCTGCCAAGATATCCATAATGAAGATTTATTGTAAACATTTGAATTAATGTATATTGTAATTATGAATATTAAAAACAACATACAATAGATAAGGAAATTAGAATATACGAGAAAACACAAAAAGACTGACGGCTGACTACTGAAACGAATCCTAAACACTTCGCCGCAAAAAAATGTTGACATCAAACGTCATCCTCGAAATTTTGAGTTTAAACGTGGCCTTAACTTTTAAGATGCTGTTATATTTTTTAATGTCATTTCAGCATTCGGTCATGAGTCAAGAAAAGTTTTTTTTTTCATTTATTTTCCTGTTTCAATATTCAGTTCAAGGTTTTATATATTTTAAAATGTTACATTTTACCATTTCCCAACAATTAAATAACTTCGAATATCTACATCCGTATTGTAGCGTAAATATTATAACTTAAGGTCCACCAACTCGGAAGAGTCTCCAAAGGAATCCATTCGGATTCAGTGGGCGCGCGTGCGCAGGGCCGCGTTAGCACGCTTCTTGAATATCACGAGCCAACCTTGTCACTTACACTGCTAATTAGCCTTTAATTCATTGATTATTAGATTTATATGGTAAGGACTAATGCGAAATGTTTATTTATAATTATAACTAGACTACGTACAATAGTAACTAAAGCCAAAGGTAAAGGAAGGGAATTCTCCTAACACAATGTCTTCAATAGTGTAGGTAGAAATAGAGTAGACATGTCAAGGTCAAATTATTTCAATAAAATTAGTAGTATTTTGCTCAAAAAATTTTATTAATCATTTCACTGTCCAAAATGTAAGTCGTCCGTATTAATCTTATGAAAAACATTCCTCAGTTACATGTTAAAAAATATATCACGTAAAACAAACGACCTTCAGACGACGTTAGAGAAATATTATCAACACAAACATAATGTAAGGAATATAAGAGCGCCGCCGCTTATCGGCGTCTTATCACGTACAGATTTCTGTGTTATCACACCGCCTTATCACTTTCACCCCATGCAACGTTGCCGGTTGCTTATTTTAACGGTGTTCTGATAACTTTGGTATGTTTTCTTAACGATAAACGACTATGTGACATTGGATCACATCTTGTTGAACATTGTTTCAAAACGTATTACAGGCTTTTATAAGAAAATTCTAACATTAAGATTTTTGAAACGATTTTTTATCGATTGTTACAGATAATTTTTAATTTTAGTCTTATCCATGCTTATCTACACATTCTAGTTTTATCATCGCGACATCAATTATCATATCACTTTGTAGTTATATTTACATTATCCTTACGTATCACATAAAAATATTGAACGAAAGTACATCCATTAATCATACCTATGTACGTTGTGAAGAGCAAATCGCTTTATAATTGAGGGGGAATAGAGTTTATATGCCATATTACAAGAGAGTCGTTTATTAAATATGATACATGGAAATTATACAGATTTTTGGTCTTATTTTGCAGTGGAAAAATTTGCAAGAAACTGCTTAAAACAGAATCACGATTTTCCTTTAATGTTGACTATTGTGTGGGAACGGGTTATTAATTATTGAGACCTGACAATTTTTTTGTTGTTCGATTGATGTCTGATACATGCAAAGGTATGGATAAAAAGTCTAATTTAGTGTCTGACATTTTAACAAGAGGAGGGTCACCTAAATATACAAACAGTTTAACAACTGCGATATAAACATGACTCTATTATGTACATGCAATTTACGTAGACCGCGTCATATCTTTATAACCTCAAATTTTCCATTCAGAGCCGGTTGGTTACCTCTTATTTATGACTGTAATTATAACCATCTGGGTATTGTCCGTGTTGACCGAATATTTTCAGAGGACATCTTGGTGATACGTCATACGATAATAATGTTGAATTTTTAAATTTACAGTACTGACTATAGTTCAATTCGAACTTGGTCTATTAACTTCTACAAATCGACTGATAGATGAGGTTTCGAAACAGGTGGTGGATCTTTTATCAGAGGGCTTGGGTTTAGGCCAGTCGGAGTAAATAAACAAGTAATAGTTGTCTTTCGGAAGTTAAATATTCCTGACTAGACAACCTTCGATCTCATGGCCTTACTGTCCTAATATACGTAGTTGTGTTGTTATTTCTTTTGATTTCTATAATGCTTTTAAAATATGTTGACGGCCAAAGGTTATCACGCTTCGCAGTATCTATCTCACGCATCCCGCTTAGCGAAGTTAAAAGCAAAGATATTTGACAACTACTACACCAACAGTCGCATCGACAATTGTTGCAGAAGACACATATTTCGATGGTTTAAATTTTATAGATACAGTAGTGGTTACGTATGTTGAGCTTAAATTGAGATCAGATTGCCGTGTGAAGTAGCCGTGCTAGATGTAACGACAAATGCTCAGCAAGGCGTTAACATGAACACGGACATTGCGCAACATTCGTGAAAGAGATCTCTTATATAATTGTATATTAATAACAATAAACTTAACAATTTAAATGGTTATACGACTAGTTACATTTGTAACTTTTACTTTTTATCGTCCACTCTATTTAACAGAGTCAACATCGCACATGTTTTATCATATAATTAAAGTAAAATGTTGTTCAATATCTACGTGTTATTTACATTTAATTGCGTAAAAAGGAGACAAGCATTATAAATTTGATAGTGAGGACTGAAATGATGGAAAATGTATCGATCTGGGCGACAAAAGAATGGTGTTGACACATTTGAGTGGGATAAGAACAGAGAGATAATAAAATAATCGTTGCGTAGTTTTATAACAGCACCTTGGACAACACAAACGAAATTATATTTTATAACAAGGACTAAGGAAGCCGTGGTTGGGCAATGTAGTTAATAGTAAATAAATAGTACATTGAGACGTGGGCGCGATAATGCCTGGGATATGACAGCATCCTCGCTACTATTGCCTCCTACACTAAACATATTAGTGAAATAAATTATATTAGGAAACCAAAGCATTTTTTTACGCACAACGTTGGAGTCTGAGGTCCCGTAACAAAAGAACTTTATGTAATCGTGGATGACAAATCATTAAATCATTTTTTAGGTTAGTAATGCACCAGTATTTGAACAGTTGGATGCAGTCGCCTTGATGCTTAAATAAGAAAGGAGTTGGATCATTTACCACCTCTAAAGAATTTAAAATACCAGAGATATATATCGTGTTTACCAGATAACCTTTAGACATAAAATATAAAGTTTTTAAATAGATTACGTGTTTTACAATCGCTTACCGCGATACGTAACACTAATCCTATATTTATATTTATTGTATAATCTTCTATGAAACATCAAACATAATAACTTAACCTCCGTAAAAATTTACATACACTTTAGATAACATTTAATTTACGAAGTTTATACTACGAAGACTACTCTTGTACTGTAATTTTAGACATTTTTATTAGATTTTTACCGCCTTTTAATATGCGAGAAATATTGTTAGGAGTTAAAGTATATCTTTATGAAAGATCACAACTATCACTGAGCTATTTTTACACAAGAGCGTATTGTTTTTATAAAAAAAACACGATTTCGTCAACGTATTTAAAAAGAACTTACTAGAAACATTCGGGTCATTGTATCGTCTTATTCGCGTTTTTGTATGCGTTTTTTTCAATCGTACATAATTGTAGCTTCCGTCCTTTATTTTCGTCTACGTTCTCACCTTTGTCAGACGAGTGCATATTTTTTGTTAGTACATCTCACAAAAACTCTTGTATTCGATACCAATGGAATCCTTTTGTGCTTGTTATTTTAATTCACTTTCTTAGCATTTATAGTTAGATATAACGAGGTTATGTGAGTCATACTATTCTTATGTTTTAACAAAAAAAAAATACATTGTTAGTGCCTCCCCTTGCTATCATTTCATCTTTATACGAGAAGGGTGGGAAGGGAAAGACGACCAAGGTTAGGCCTCACCACTTCATCAGACGAAACGCACTCTTACTTCCACTTTACATTTGTTTTTTGTTTGATCGTGGTATTTCATCAATTGAGCCAGCCAATTCGTGCAACTTTTGTTACTACCGTCTACCACTGTTAAAATAGATAGAAACGCCACTGAATATTGGATATTTAGTATTTTAGTTATTATGATTTGCATAAATTATTATATCCTTACGGGAACTTACATTTTTCATTATCTGATCTAAATAGTCACATTGATAACGAAATCACACTGTCAGTTTGAATTTAATTTTATTGTTATTATCGTGTTTTTATAAGACTCGAGCACGTGATCTCATCAATAATTTATTTGACGCACGTGATCTCATCAATAATTTATTTGACGTCCGTTAAGATAATTTCATCGTGCTTTCGACTCTAAGTTAAGTTTTTCTACATATGTCATTTAAAATAAAATTAAGATTCATTTTTAGTTTAACATATGGATGGATGTGTTTTGTTTTTCAAATAATATGGTTCACAAAATAAGC
Source organism: Papilio ambrax (assembly GCA_018231605.1). Lineage (NCBI taxonomy): Eukaryota > Metazoa > Arthropoda > Insecta > Lepidoptera > Papilionidae > Papilio > Papilio ambrax. The sequence continues at coordinate 7,794 of DVQG01000613.1, forward strand.
GTTTTGTTCTTTTCTTTCTAAGGTTAAATCTAACTTACAAGACAAGCTTATCGTGACAGGTTGGCGCCAAATTTAAGTATCTGTCTCTCATTATAGTATTTTCTATATTGAATGATAATATTTATTTTCTATTTTAAGTGCGCACTCTACAACCATTTAAGATACACTCTGATTATGTATATCTTATCTGTGGTACTATTAATATTAATATTTTTGAAAGTACTGTGAAGTAGTAATCCGTGAATTATCTTAGTTTTATCTGATTAAATGTTTTTCATTATCAATAGGATTAATAGATATTTCGTCTGTGTAACAGGAAACTTAAATTTTGTTATACGGATTCCGTAACTTGATAGTTATTAACTTCAATTTCCTTGATAATAAAATAAGTGTAAAACTAAAATTGGAAACATTTAAAAGATACAAAAAGTACGTTTTAGTATATATCAATTGCAATAATTTTGAAGCATGGTATATGCAGTGGCATAACACATTAACCACGATCGTGTTCATCTAAGCGTTGCGATCTTCCAATAAAACCTCATTACAGCATCGCCGAGATTATTCCCGTCAGTGAACTAAGCGACCGTGCCTGATTCGGAAAGTACGAAACGTTGTTTGTTCTACAATTTACCACTTTGTGAACCCCAGTTTATAAAAACAGTACGGGATCGTTGTCACTCTCAGTTGTAACATTGCGCGGTTCGCACGCATGCCTATAATATAATTGTGTTACTGATAAGTTCGGCTAATTATAACGGCGCGGGAGTTCCGTAGCTTCAACGTAGCAGTCGCCTACGAGCTTGCGTTAGATCGTGTCTCGCTGAATCTGTACCAACGAAGTTTCCCCTTTGTGTAGACAATGGCCACCAAGAACGTACAGAGTAAGTAAATTTTAATTTTTATGTTGATTTAAATTGTGTATAAAGAAAAATTAACACAGATAAGAAAAATATTTTTACAGTCCTATTTTAATGTTGAAGCTTAGCGAAGAATTTCGGGGTATTTTTTTAATGCTTTAATACTTTTCAGTATTTAAAATAAAAATCAATCAGGATTATAATAAATCAATATCATTCTTATGTTCAGTTATATCAGGAATGGTTTACTAATAGAGTAATTTATAGAAACAAGGGGTTTTTGGATTACCAATGTAAAATTTCACGTATCGTCAATAAAATGTCTGCAATGTTTTTCAAGGGAACCGATTATGTCATTTCCACAAGTCCTAATGAAGACCACAATGATAGCCTATTGACACCATCATCATGATCATCAGTCATGTCTCCTTACTGCTGGACAGTTCACATTACTACCTATTCTATGTATGGGTATTGTCAGCCGATGTTATAGGCTTGATCTAGCTACAATCTAGCTCCAATGTAATTAGTGTTTATATTTATTTTGCATTTTCGATTATTTGTTACACCGTACACCCGGGAGATGTAGACCTAGAAAGAGATTGTATTGAGTAAAAGGTGATTTAACCAAGAAGGGAGACTGAAATGACAGATGATAAACTTATTTGGGCGATGAAAACCCAGTAAGTTAGCTTACTGGATACGCGAGTACGATAAGGTAGGGATGATGATGGCTTTCGATTATTTATTATTAAGTTAAAATTAAGGGTATTGACTTTGGTCACTATGTCGCTTCTTGATAATACATATTTAGAAAAGTCAACAACTTAATGATGATTGCTATCTTATCAAATAATTACTAAACGTCAATGATACATTTTCAACGTCGATTATTGAAAAATTTTAGATATTAATGTTTTATTAAGGGTAATATTAAAATAGGAATCATTAGTACTTTATATTCTAAAATGTTTTTTTTTTAATATAAGTTGCTGTAACGAATATTTATGATTTTTTTTCATCGTGAGATCAAAAACTTTTCTTTTAATTTTTTTTATCCTTTGTTCAATTAGTATGTGTATTAATAATTATAAAAAGTAAACAAAGAAAAGACGCTGGTAACATAACAATGCGGTTAATGGTATTGATTACGTTGTTTACAAAATATGTAAGAAAGTAAGACAAGATACAAAAGAGTAATAAAACATATTTTATGTTTTCTTATCGGTACACATAAAATACATCGTCGTGTTATCTTACGTTAAATAATAGCAAAAAACAATCTTTAAATGATGCTAAATCGAAGCAAATAATTTTGTGTGACAAATTGTTTTGATAAATTTCGAGGTTAGAAGAAATAATGGCATGTCTGGAAGAACCCATGGGCTATATGAGATTCATCCCCGAAAAATGTCAGGTTCCCGAGGGATACGTTGTTTTTTTTACGCGCGTACGAAGTCTCTGGCAACAGATAGAGTACTAAACATTCTCAGGTACATATTAAAAATGTATTAAACAATTATTTAAAACTACAAGGTCACAAATAAAATGTTTTTCAACATGTGATACAAAAATAGCATGTGAAAAATAAGACACATTGCAACACTTGAGCGTGCAAATGTATTCAGTACCGAAAAAGTGTAGTTATTTCGGGGAAAATCTAATTGCGCTCCTTTATCTCGTTTGCCAAATTAATGAGTATTAAAATATAAAAAAAAACTTTGAATATTCAGAATTCCCACACCACAAATTATGGTCTGTTATAGGATAAATAATTTTATTGTTCTTAAAATGTTGTTATTTGAGTAAATAACTACATTAATGAACTATATGAATTGCTATAGTCAGGAATGTGTCATGCTTTGTTACTTATTATTAGCGAACAGGAAGGTAACTAATAAATATTGAAAATAGGACAATTATTGAAAAACAATAAAGTTTTATTGTCCTATTGTAAAACTTTTTAAACCTATTATTAAATCTCTTCAAACAGGATGGTTTTATTTTTAAATGCCCACTGTTATAAAATACATTGCATAATAGTCTTAACAACTATTCTTTAAAATATTAAAGACAAGAACAATCGCTGATGAAGTAATTTATACAAACTGTCCTTGTATAAATTAAATTTATATCATTGACGGACGAACATTCATCCTATATGAAAACAAGCTTTGTTAATTTTACATGACAATGGAAACAGTTCAGTTTTTTGGCGAATATTTAAGATTATAAAATATTCATCAAAGTTCGGAGGCATGTTAATATAAACACGATAGCCTTAAATATTAATACAATGAAATATTAATAATCTGCAATACTGTTATTTAAAAAGACAGTACTCGTTTAGCTTTGCCGATGGCCTCATGACGTCACGCGTTAACTGACGGTACTGTGCAGACAAGCGGGGCTCGCGGTCAGTGATAGTGGGAGGGGGAGTCATCGGCAAACTGACAAAATATTAGAGTATCCACTGTCATTGCACCGGTAAAACAATAATGTTTCCTTTTCCCACACACTCTTGAAACAAAACAGAGATAAGAATATTTTGAACAGGTGTCCCGACAGTTCAAAATCACGATTCCGCAACAACACATAACGCGTTATTCATATATAATGTGTGAAGTAACTACTATGTAATTTACATAATAATCTTTGCACGCTCTATTTGTAACACGTTTATCGAAATCGATTAACATTTTTCACGACTTACGATTGATATATTTCAATTCGATCAAGATTAATATCTTTCTGCCAATTTTTATCTTTCCATTCAAGTAAACTAAGAAGACAACAGTAGTTAGAATAAGTGGACAGGCTAATGCCATTTCCACCTTTACATTTTCGGGTGTTAGCAGTGATGGGTATTCGAAATATTGATAGAGATATATTTAACTGTCAATACGCATTTATAAATTGGAACTATCAACAAAAGCTGTCATTCAAAATCATTCAAACCTATCCATTTATACAGATCAGAGGTTAACATTGTCGTTATTTTTATGTATGTACGTGTTATGACGATAAAGCAAAAGTCAAATCGGTTTTACTCATCTGGTCTCAAACATATGGACTCATACTGAATTATCGTATGTACCAAAACCAGAATGTTCTGGTATGTACCAGAATATTACCACTATTAATACTTTGTGGGAATAAAAATATGTTTCCTACACATAAATATCACGGAATATTGCAATCTAACACGTTTCAGGTATTAGTGTCTACTTTATCTGATATCAAATCGGATTTGTAATCGTCTAAACTATTATTTTTATGTTTTAACAACTGCAAAAAGAACCACGCGCATAGATAATAAGTTATCGGCACTCATATCTTCTTTCGATTTAATATACGCCGTAAATGTTATTCTTATATCGAGTCGAATGTGTTTAAATTATTTTTTTAAAACCTCATATAATTACGTGAATTGCAATTTAATTACTCTATCATCATACTTTAATTTTAATACAGTTTCTAAAAATTATATAAGAAAATTGATACAGCATAATGAAAATCTTAAATTATATGTCTATTCAATTGGTAGTGCGTTAGTAAACAAACGATTTGTAACTGTCTTCCGAGGCAGTGGATTGGCAGTGCGTTATCAGGCACCGCTTATTGCCCCGGCGCGCCTCGCATGCTAATGCACACCACTAAATCGAATCAATTATTTATCTCTACATGTTATCTTGTAAGTAATGGATTTAACTAATTTCTCTTTGATAAAGTCAAGTTAACTTCAAGGAACTGTTATTTTTAGATTTACTAGTCGCTTGATGAGTCATTATTCAATTTTATGACAACTATTTAATCTTATTCAGTGTAAAAATAATTTTGTATTAGATGAAAAATTTTTATAAAATCCGCTTATAAAGTGTTTTATAGGTTATCTTGATTGACAGAATCTATGTGAAAATAAAAACATAGAATCTCTAATCACTAAAGTCTACTTAGCACTGAAATGTCGTTTTTTTAATAGTTAAAGAACAACTTAATTCACAGTTCCACCGAATATAACATATGGAACGTTCCACAATCATGTCGGTGGATCTACGTCGGGCATTGCTGTTCTGCCGACTGTCGGTGACAATGATATTATGCCTTACGAACTGAACAGTGGTATGTCCAATAGTGATCTGTATTACAGCATGACGGGGTTAGCATGCGATTGTTTATTTGGGCTATATTATATTAAATAGAGATGACACAACGGTCAAACAATACAATCAAGTCGTAGACAAGACACAGACAGATTCAATAGAACAGACAAGACAATACTTGGGATAACATTCCCTTTGACTAACGGACAATTACTTTCAAAGTAAGCATGCAAATGTGCGCCAGTCACAAAATACGCAAACGAATTTAATTCTTTTTAATAATGTATGAGTTCATAAATAAACAAACATTATTTGAATTAGTATTCCTAACGAATCCCGGTTTATCCAACAATGCATGCTCAATTGGTTGTTTACGTAAATTAAAATGTAAACGCTAGACGCAGAAATGGTTTGTATATGTTGTTTAAATAAAAAGAATGCAGTCATCGTGTATTTTTGAATATAACCTTACTTGTTTTATATTAATTTAATCTCGTTTAATATAAACTTACTCGTTTTGTATTGCGAGCGTTGAGCAAACCCAAGACATGATACCAAAAGTACTAATTTAAAATGCGTGTTTATCAATTTAAATTCGAATTGTCTATCAGTAATTTAAAAAACGTTATTAATTAAAAACAATTGGCACAATCGTTTAAACAATAGAGTAATAGATAATTATTTTATTGATTTTATGTATAAAATATTGATGCTGGCTATATTTAGCTAATTTAGACATATTTTTAGCAATTGATATTTTTAATACTTTACTTTTTTGTATTTTAATGTTGCTCATTCAAATTAAATGAACAAAACATAGTCTTCATTTTTTTTTTATAACATAAGGTGGCAAACGAGCAAGCGGCCACCTGAATCCGCC
>DVQG01000614.1:0-13635 GCA_018231605.1 Papilio ambrax
TCTTACGGTGAAGGAAAACATCGTGATGCAACCTGCACATATCGGCGAAGAAATTGAAAGATATGTGTGAAGTCAACCAACCCACACTTAGACAGCGTGGTTGACTATGTCCTAGTCACCCCTTACTTAGGATAGGCTCGGAGATCCGCAATGTGCATATAGTGAGCTGGTGATGATGATTGTAGTTATTAAATGTTTTCTAAACAACTGAAAATTAAATCATAGTTTACCAGTAATTCAAATAGTTAATGTATTTTTCAGAGTACAGAACTGAGCAATCAAGACAAGAGATAGAGCTTTTAGAGAGTCTGGAAGACCTAAAAGAATTGAACAGACGACAACAGTCAGTTGACTATGAGAGTATGTTAAAACAATATAAATCAGAGAGTGTGGAAGAAAGGAAGGCAAGGGAGGAGCGAGAAGACAATGAATTCATTAAGTATGTACAATTTTATTTTCCCTTAGAATTTTGATGTCATTTGCTTTTTCAATTGAAGCTAAATCTATAGTTTTTATACTAAGTAATGTCAATTTTTTAATCAAAATTTTCTTATTATATTACTCTAATAATAATTTAAAATTCTATATTCTAATGTATAATTGGATAATTACAGATCAGTAAAATTCAACAATCCGAATAAACACAAAGTAGTTGCTGAAGAGATCATAGAGGAAATCAAAGATGAAGGTGAACCAGCAACAAAGAATATTAAAATGGAAATACCGCAATCAAAACAGAATGACGTGAAAAAGAATGAATCATGGAAAAAAAGTATAGGTGTTATAGCGAGGAAGCCATTGGTTAATCTGGTTAAAAAGAAATCGAGTGAACCTATAATTAAAACCATAGACAAGAATAAAGACATCAGTGACACAGATAAAAAACCAGAGACTAAATCAAGTGATGTGTCCAGTGTTGCCAGTGGTAGTGGCGGACTCTCCCTATTGGCTGGATATTCAGGCAGTGACAGTGACTCCTGTGAGTGATTTTATGTATATTTTTATAAAAATTACAATAAATCATGTTGTATTATCTATGTTTGATAAAGTTTATTCCCTCTCTTTACTAATTTGATGATGATATTTACATTTAAAAATAAAGATGAGAAGAGTTAGGACTGCGAATAGCGCCACCTAGTTGAAAGATATTCTAATTTACTTTTCTAATAACATAAGAGATTTTACTTCAGTTGCATTAGTAATAATGTTGTTTTACAACCGAAATAAGAAACAAACAATTTTATAAAACTGTATCTGTTTCTTTTAGTTAACACAATTTTAGCAGTACTATTTAGGCGACATCCATTGTTGTGTGTAAAACAGTTTTTGCACTAAGGTTTTCTATAAATTTCTTATAAACTATTAGATTACTGAGTACAAAAACGACTTCAATAGTAAAAATATATGTATTTTTTATTTTATATCGTTCTATATTTTGGTCCGTCATGCTGTACAGACTAATTTATTTACAAATCAACAAAAGGTGCTCTTAGTTGTCACCATTTTGATAGCATAAAATATTAACCATTTTTGTGAATGTAAATCTTGACACAGGGACTGTCACAATTCATAGAAAAATGTACACAAAAATAACTTAATGCCACAGATACCAATTTACGCGATTTAATTCAGCGGGCGGGGCAAAAAACGATTATAAGTGACTTCATTGATATAGCGACAAGCGGCTTAGAACGTACTGGCCGCGCCCTTTGTTGTCAGCCCCACCATTTGTTATGGTGTCAAGTGCATTCACACAACAAGATTATTGGCACATTCTTTATACGTTTTTTTTATTTAATTCTAATTCATTTCTTTCCACTGTCAATCATAAAATAGTATTAGAAGTTGTAATTATTTTATCAAAGCTTGATCAATCCAATCTGTTAGAAATTTTTTATGTTACAGAATTAAATCATAAAAGCCAGCTTACTTTAAAAACATGTAGCAGATCAAAATGTACTGTAATCTGTCTATTCCCCATATAACGCCCACCACTGGGCATAAGCTTCCCCCAAAGTTCGTCACGATTATTGGTCCCGTACCTCTCCCATCCAGGTTATTCCATCTTGACCTATCCGTCCATCTTGCGGGACGCCTACCCACACTGCGTCGACCTATCCCATCCAGGACTTTGCGGCCCCATCGGTCGACTGTTATGTGGGCTATATGGCAAAATGTACCACTTATCCTTAATCTACCAAAGCAAGTGAGTACAATCAATATTACACGACTTTAAAATCTTAAACTAATGTAGAAATAAAAATCTTGTATTATGTTGTTTTAACTTGAAAAATGAGTTCATCAGAACTTTAGTAATACGTATCACTTTGCTATCTAGTTATAATTAGTTTCTTCAAGTGGTCTATTTAGTAAGCGGTTCGTTTTTCTCGTACGTCTGTAAACGTCTGCGGCCACGCCCAGCGACCGTCAAATTATATAACAAATTAATATTTTCCCTCGGAGACGGTACCTGCGGATTCCTGCAAATCGGGTTCCAAACAAAAAGCTCCATAACACCGCTTTCGAGATAAATAACCGAGTCGTATCCCGGGATTTTTTCGTCAACATAAATATAATTTTTTTGGGGGCGATGTAACGGCTCTGAGCCGACACGTCTGCGCTCGGTTCTGGGAAGCGATGTCCGCGGCGCCGCCGGCCGGGGCTGCCGCGCTGCGCCGATAAATAAAAGGCTGCTTGGGAAATATTATGTTACATTGAGGGTGTTTTTTGATCGAGTGCGTGCGGCGAAGGCGGCGGCGCGGTGGTCGCTGGCTTTGGCCACTCGAGCCTCGTTAATGAACCAGATACGGTTGCCATATGTACTTTCAGTTTTTCTCAATAACATTAATATTTTTATCTACATATAAACGGCGACTTCGTAGCTTATTGGTAACAGTAAGAACTGTCATCACTAGATACTAATAAGTGCTCAGCCCTTTTAAAGGCGATTCCTTACTGTGGAAATATTTATGGGTTGTTTTTGGAAATTAAGGATCTTTCCTCTCGATAGACAGGCATATTTTAAAGCTATTGGGCATAGAGTTTTGAAATACTCTATTACAAGCATAATCAAAAATCTAAAAATTGATTGAAAATGTCCAAGAAATAAAAAATTTAAATTTTGGGAACATCCATATGAAAAGTCTTTATAAGCCATTCGACAACAAGGGGTAGTAAATAAAGAAATCCTATTTGCAAAGCTTGCTCTTTAGATCTTTGATAACGTGCTCTAATGAGTGGGGTTTTGGGTTGTTATGTTTTCATGTCCTGCCTCCGTCTTTGTCTATCTCTTCAAATCTTATGTTGAGACAATACAAGATAGCGGTCTCCCGTTGTCTTTCTCCGTGTCTTGGTTAAGGTGATATTTTCGCATCATTTGTTACTTGCGGTAGAAATGTAACAAAAGATAAAAGATGGGTATTCTTTGTCTTTATCTGTTCTTATTCTCTGTGAAAATAATGGATACACTTTAAGAAGATTTGTACGGTCCATTAAAGGTATCGGATTCCTGCGGAGCGAGCGCCATGTGTTTACTTGTTTATCTTTACAGTTATTTCAAGAATTTGCTACACTGCAAAATTATCAAGCGCGTGTAACGTGTATCGTTACATAGTCGACATATTTAATAATTTTTATACGCTAATAAAATTAGAAAATATAACCCTACTCTATTTTGCATCTACTTTCTACTTTTTGTGATCTAAAACATTCAGTAGTACGGTGTATAAGAATACTTGAAGATTAAAAAACTTTTTTAACATAAAATTTTATGTAAAAAATAAAACTTAGTTGGCGCCGCTGACATAGTCGCCCTTTGACACTGGTTTCCAACCACTCTGCCTTATTTCGTCATTTCTAACTTGTTTCTGACTTTTTACAATTTACTAGCTTGAAATACATTATAATGAACGTAATCAAACCCTCCAAAATAATAATCTCTTAATTTTTAATTTCTCAACATATTGATTAACACATGATAGTATTCTTCCATTAATTTAAATTTCATACTCATTTGTATTTAAATGCTGTATTTAATCGGAGCTAGGATAACAACTCGCACAATGTTGCCAGATAAATAATTGTGGGAAGAGTAGGAAAAATAATTTCACGCGTTCTACTTCAATTGATGTGACATTTATAGTAGTTGTTTGCGCATTACTCTTGCCGTTCGATGTTAAATATGGTTTTATGTTAATACGTGACATACTGCATTACAAGCTCCAATTGTCTCTGAGATCGGAGAACTGGTCTAATTGACACGATCGCAATGTCTTGATGTCTTGTCGTAAAATTTTATAGTACATATTATCTTGTGGATATAATTATATTGATCGTAAGGAATCGATAATAATTTTTAACTTTTAATGAAACAACAGACACATAATTTAAATCTGAGTACGTACGGTTACTGTGCAATTGATAAATTTTCATATTTTAGAATCTAAATCTTAGATAACACAGTTGGAATGCTAGTAACGTGAAACTGTAAATTAAAAAAAATCACAGAGGAAGATAAAATATAAATTGAATATGCCTGAGCTGTCAGTTTGCAACGAGAACGTAATTCTGTAGCGTCTTAAATTTTTCTGTCGTACGCTGAACATTTATTGGACAATTGTGTCTACCGGATGCCGCACTGTAGCCCACATGATTGATTAAAAAGCCGCAAGTTATTCATCCCACTATAAATAAAGTTGTTAATGGAAGGCGGCTCGCTAGTAATTGGACCTTAAAATTCCTCCTCGTACACCCACACTAGTACACCCTAGGAAGGGTGACCAGGAGTTACGAGCGGTATTTAGGAATATTACCATTGCCGGCTTTTGTGAGATTTCTACTCTCCCTTTTTATGCGTTACTGAGGGAGGGGGCTTAACACAGTCACATAACAGCGTTATGTGAGACTGTAATTTGCAGACCTGTAGCGCCGCAGTCCAGCGTCCTAGGTGGTCGTTAACCGCGCCCTACACCGGTACTGATACAGGCTTTAGTAGTGTTACTTATGTTTCACAACACGCCTCATTAGTTAACCGTGCTCAATAATATACATGTAAGGTGCCGAAAATAATCAATATGAAATAAACATTTTTGTTTCCATTATTATGTGATATTTCGTCAATGATCTACTGTAATGATTATTTCTGCATTATTCATTAAATTGCAGTCGTTTAATTACTTTCATATAACATTTAATTGGTAAAATATGGTCGATTCTTGCTGATAATGATAGGTTTCTAATATTCCTTTATTTAAAAAACGAACCGCTTTAGGACATAGTAAAAAATATTCCGGGAAAAAATCAAGCGTGGTTCCCCTAATCCCGGAGAACAGCTCTCTCAATCCTTTAGATAGCAAGGAATCTTTGTATGAGGGTAGACCGGTATCTTTCACACAATACATACCGATCCCTCGCTTAATGATTTTTTTATTTATACTCGTTTTACTCTGTACCATTAGGCAATTTACCACGGAGATTACCTAATGACATTGTATAAAATTTAATTACACGGAATTATTTAGGATAAACTGAATAATTTATAGCTTGTTAACATTACTGATTTTTATAGATGACATTTATGCTAAGTGTGTTAAGTAGGTTTTTGGAGGTGAAAGTGGGAATTATCCGTGGCTTTAATTTATTATCTTTATTTATAACGCCCTTCGAATGTGATAAGTTTTCGCATAATGGCAGAATCAAATAAAAGTATGATTATAAACTGTCAAGGATATTTGACCCTGTGGGAAAAAGTTTAACTAAAGTATGCCACCATATTAGCGCCCCCTGTTGTCAATGTCAATTTCGTACTATAGTTGTCACTGTCATGTCATGTTTTGTTTCTTTTCTTTTATGCTTTTTTCTATGTTAACGTAGGTTTTACATGTTTTCTGTTATAGCTGCGCTAGCGCCTTTAACTGGGCCAGATATCCTTGTTTGACTATACTAGTATTTGAACTACTGATAATAGAATTAATAATCGTTGAAATACTTTTACTACCACACTTACGTGCATCTAATGGTTACTTAGATGCCCCTTAGTTTAAATTTCTCATATGAAATCTACACTAAGTAATGAATGTGGGCAGTAAATATATTGATTACAATTTAATAAACTTTCTTCGACTACAAGTAACAATTACCATACATAAAACTCAACCCACTATAGGCTGAAACTTCACAGGAATGCGTTCACACATCCAACGGGATGTGTGAATAGCGCCGTCCAAAGTGTGTGTGTGTGAGGTGCGTGTGCGCAGGAGGGACACGCACACACTCACACAGAAGACGCTCCATTCATAATTTTAACAACCACTCATTACTGAGCCTGTGAAAGAAACGGGAAACACTCTTGAGCATGGAATTTCTTAAATTATTTGATTTTTTTATTTGAAAATACTAGTTAATTGAAAAAATTTAATTATTTTATAGACTAACTAGATTTTTTAGTTTGTATATTTGTAAAGTTTAGTAAATGTAATTTTAAAAACCGAACATTTAATAGAACGTCTTAAAGTAAGCAATGCAAGCAATTATAAATATTACAAATATGCATCTTATTCTTTAAAAATGCAGTGTTTTTATTTATTTTCGTTGTACTATAATAAAAATGCTCGAGTTGCATCTCAGAGATGCCACACATCGCGTAGCTCTAAAGGTGTGTGGCATTGATCATTGTTTCGAAGGTAAGAATGCAATGATGAAGCTTAAACTTACGTTCAATGGACCCCTATCGTACCTATAAGTAATTCTAGCGGCGTGTCTGTAGGGAATAGGAACAAATGAATTTTGTTCACGTATTAATGTGTACGTCGTAATTAGAGTGCGGTAAGAATAAAAATCCTGCCATTAAAAAGGAAATTATAAAGAAACTGTTTAATCAAATTTGTTATAAAAGATTTAATGATATAGAAAACAGGGGTTCGCTTACAAACGGCTCTTAATATACATAACAAGAAGTATGAATAGATCAATCAATGTTAAAAATTTGAAATTTCTTGTAAGTAAAATACAGAATGCCGAAGTTCGGAAAATCATGTGACTTATTCGGAGATTCTAATTCCACATAACTTAAGTCGTGGTAAAATCAACAAAACCTAACTTGTGTAGCGGTATTGGTTGTTTTGAAACCAAAATTTAGCATCGTATCTTAGCGAAGGATCACCTTTAACCTTGAGAGACTTGAAAGGATATTGTAGGTTAAATATGACGACTTTCAACGTTTTGTTTACACGTTCATATATTTAAAAACAAAACATTATTAATATTAATAAGGTAGACTAGTTGTTTCTGTCATCCTTGCATCATGAAATATCGCAAGCTTCAAAGAGAGTCATTACGTGTACTATTAAGTATTCCATTACTAGTGAGCATACAAAAGATCCTCCAGAGTTCCCCGGCCAAGCACGCCACAACATGAATATTCAGAACATGTATCTGTGTATCATTTTCATAGAATGACTTAGAAACTGCCCATTAAAATTATGACGAGCCATCTACATTCCTGTGCAACAAAGGCCGACCTACGATCGAAGTAACACCTCCGTAGAGCGTATATATACGTAAGTTTCACTTCGAGGGCCCATAACGTTTCCGTCGGGACTCGATACCTTTTTTCCGAGACCGTTGAAAAAAACATGGCGTCCCATTAACAATAAGATCAAAACTAGCCGCGCGCCACAATGGGCGGCGAGCGCCAGCCTCCGACCGCTCTGAGATACTTCCACGAATTTCGCCCTTTAAAAAAAGTATCAACTCATCTTGGGCGCGTGAGATGGCGAACTAGCATTCCTGGTGCACGATCCTCGCCCTTGCCCGCGCCCTCACCCTCGCCCTCACTGCGCCCTCGCGCGGCGCCACCGTCGACTTTACCATAACATTTATGGGTAACCTATCCGTCTCATTTGCCACGACTCATCTTATTTCTCCATTCTTTCACGTATCTCTCACTTCATATATAAAACCTTATTCCTAACAAACTCTTGTGTTACTTTTATTACGTGTCGTGTTTTAAATTTTCATACTTAGAAAAGTGTTGTTATATTTTCGTTTTGGCTTCTTGTCTTGCATAATTTTGAAAACTGAACAAATAGAATATAGCATCACCTCGCTTAATTTAAAGTGACCTTTTTGTTTTTTTTTCTCGGAAATTCCAATTCTAGATAAAATTGTTTGCAGTAACAACAACGATTGCTTACTAAACGAAAAGTCAGAGTAAATAAAATATTAAACGGAACGGAAAAACTAACTGAATTGCGACGTCGTAATGTGATATACTTTTTACTAGCGATTTATAACGTCAATTGTTGCAAAAAATGTGCATTAACAGATATTACGATGGCATCGCGCGCCATTGTGCAATATATGGCTACATTGTTGTGGGCGTACAAAAACTGGGGACAATAATACAAAACTAATAAGTCGATTCGGGACAACCATTAGTGTGCACCCCGCCTTGCTCCCACGCTCGATTGTCCTTCAGGGTGGTTCACGAAGCCTCAAAGAAGCCCGTCGTCACATGTGCTTGAAAGCAAATTCAACCGATAATGGAAACCAAACTTTTTTTTTCTTTTAAAACTATTGAATTTCGTATTATTTTACACATTGGTATACATTCCTTGATCGTTACATATGTTAAATATATTATCAATAAAATACGATTAAATTAACAAAAAATCTTTTTACATTGAAGTGTACAATAGTCGACGTCTCCGGACCCCCCGGAGTGTAGACGCGTTTATTTATATAACGTCCTTGCTACTAATGTTTTCAATGACTTGTAGATAAAGTAAACATCTTGAATTAATGACACATTGTCCCGACCATCAGTAATCACTTGCCGATATTTAAGTTATTGATAAATTGGTCGCGATACAAAAGGATACGAGACAACAACGTCGTGTTCACTCTTCATTATTCAAAAGTTAATGGTTTTGCTGTAAAAAGGTTTTTAAGAAATGTATAATTCGTCTCCGTTGTCTAACAGAGGTTTTCGGTTTGGTATCTATATCTATATTTCTATACTAAGATAATAAAGCGTAAACGCACTTTACTTTGTGGCGTAGGATGTGAGCAATCATAGCATATTTTTTAATAATTCTTCCTTTTATAAAAAACCTTACATTACGACACGCTTTAGGCTATACATTTTTACGCTATTAAACTAAATTTATTAATATTTTAACGATTTCGATTTCATTTTTACTATTTATTTACCCCCTGAATTCAGGGGGTAAATAAATAGTAAAAACATTCATGTGGGAAAGGGACCATAAATTACAAGCTGCCAACATTAAGGAAGCAAGGTTATTTGGTAACCGTAATTTTGACATTTGCAATTGAGAATTTGAAAAATATATACAATAAAATTAAGTTTTCATAATTTTATGCGGATGAAGCCTCACGGGAACAGCTAGTATTTCTATAATATGAAGGTATGGAAGTCAAACCTTGACCATGCAAAGATTAAAAACGTTAATTTATTAAAATTAAACATGTGCATACCAATGACACTTGAGAACTGTTCATTTGGCTTCATATAAACAACAGAATCCAATTAGCAAGTGTACAAAGAAATAAGTGAATCGGTCAGCTGAAGCGGAGGCACTTTAGTGAGCTAAAGCCGAGGGATTAAAGACAATCAAGTTAGCGGCAGCGTAAATAGCTGAAAAGTTAATCTGCTCCAAATCAATTTAGGATTCCCCAAAGAGGATTTTAAATTTCATAGTACTTAAGCTTAAAGCAACTACTTTTCAATTAATTACTGATTTGTGATTGTTTTTTGCTCAATGAAGCATAAATCTTACTTATATCATAAATTCTAAAGTTTAGATGGATTGATTAGAGTTTGTAGCCTAAACTGGAAAACCTGAAAAACCTAGACGATAGTCTGGAAGACCATATTATCTACTTTCTGTTCTTATTTTAGTTTTTTTTTAAATTCTGCAATCAGAGTCGCGGTCTAAAACTATTATGTGTGAATAGTACATATAAATTCTTACAATTTCAAATCATGCGACAATATTACTTGTAAGTTCGATTCTATGATTCACATATACTGTAACGATATTCTGCGAATCGCTCCCTCGGTTCCTAGAAAGATTTAGTTTTCAAGTTGCTCACCCGTTAGTTGGCGAATGTGACATGGCTTTGTTAGTTTTAATACAACATAACCTAAATATTTATCTATTTCCGGAATTCAAATGACAACTGATATTTCAAATAACAAGAATTGCGTCAGTTGTTTCTTCAATTCAGAACCACTATTACTTTTATATAACTAAACACCAATGTTTGATGACACTACCAATTTATCACACTATATATTTTATCTCCATGCTTTGAAAACTGCATAGTTCTGCTATTGATTTATTCACACACATATTTAGGACATATTTCCACTTAACTGGCCACGAGACACTAGACGCCCTTGGTCATCATTTTCTATAGCAATTGCGACTACACCAATGGAAACACAACTCCATATAAAAAGCAGGCGTAAAGTCGCGCAACTAGCTAAGTGGAAATTCACCTATGATATAACGAATGCAGTGCCACCTACGCTACGTTTCGAAACCCGTGACTCAGTGAAGTCTATACAGGCAGACAAAACAATGAGCATAATTTTCACATAACAAATACGAGAGATTGATACACAAGATAAGCGGAAGGCGACAGCATTGTGTCAGTGGGAGCACAATGCATGCGGTTTCACTTTCATTTCCGCACGCTCTGTGCGGAGCGCACGCACAATTACCGTACATAAATTAACTAACGTTTAGTTCATGTCACTTCGGCTTATGACCTAATTACGGGTTTGATTTTCGTCCAGCTTCAACTCTTTTTTACATTTTCTGGGACAGAATGAGATGATATTAAACCATAACTAGTATCGACTGTAAGTCAATTTACAGGATATTCCTTGTTCCTAAGCGCTTCCTCCTTCGTAGATCAAAGGTAGGCAAGGCATCTCTAATTCGGATGTCTATCGGCAAAGGTTGCTTAATTATTTCGACTAATTTAGGCGACCGCATGCTCTTTTGTCATCTTATAATATAAAAAGTTACCCTATTTGTAAAAATATACATTGCAACCCTATGACTTTTGATTTAAAATTCAGAATTGCTGCATGTATAAAATACGTCGAGCATAAATTCAAAGTTTGCATCTGCAATATAAAAACCGTTACGAGAACAAATACAACATACTTTTTGTATACTATCTCCAAAAAAACTGACATATCACAACAAAAAGGCATTACACACGACTGCGCAACAGAATCCTTTCTGAAAAAAACGGCCGAAAAAAACAATAGTTTTTATATTGGAACGTGAAAACTCCGATCGTGTGGACTCACCTTAACATCGCGTGCGAGCGTGAGAATCGAACTGGGGTCCGATTACTGCGCGAGCGAGGATCAAAGGCGCCGCCGGGGCGCCTAATCGCCTCCATTTCAAATTACACCCCGCGCATAAAACTTAATTCACGGCTAACTCTATATTTAATAGGGACCAGTTGTAATGGTGACGTATTTATTTGAATTACTTATGTGTGCTATGTATACACAAAGCTACACACATAGACATGGTCAGTCAAAGCCACGTACAAATTAAACCTATCTTCTAATCACAATTTATTTTAAAGAAAAACCAATGAAAACCGTTATATTCTTAGCTGATATACCAATACACATAATATGCTGCGATCCCAGCCATCACTCAAATTAGAAATACCAATTTTCTTTTTTTTTTCCTCAGTTTCAAGTCTCACATAATAACAAAAATCTCAAATAACAATTTCCCCTAAATAACTCAATTCATAGTCACACCTAGCTATACAATGACATTTCACAGAATTACGCTAATCACCAGTTAAACATAAAAATACCTGTCAGCGACGAAACAGTTAATTACTCACAATTACACAAAAGCTTTTATAAAGCGTTTATAAAACAGAAACGTAACAAAAAACCGTGAGAGATGTTTGCGGTGTTGCCTTTATTTGCCGACCGCGTGACTTGTTGTTTGCGAAGCCGCGAATTTACGTACGGCGTGCCACTGTACAAACGACCTGATGCAGCGAAGATCATTTATCCTACAATATGGTAACTAGGTTCGAATACCAACAACAATTACTACTATGATCTAGTCTGTGTTGAAAATGTTGGCAACAAACTTGAGAACTGATAGATGTAGTCGATAGAAAATTAAAGTAGAAAGTATACGGGATGATTTTAAAAGTCATTACTTGACAACACTCATTATCATGTATCCCAAGTTTACTTAACACAAACACGTTGTGTAACTGTATGACTTGACATTTGAAATAATTGGTTACATAACGCTATAGTTTTAGGTTCAGAACTTTAAGTCAACATTTGTGTCGTCCTAAACTCAGTTTATCAGATCTTAATATAATTGACGCCTTATTAATAAGTTTCTTTAGATACGGACACTATTCACCAAGCGATAGATACAGTAAAACAAGGGTTTCTTCCTAGAAAGGTAGAAGGGAAGGAAGCCGTTTAGATTACAATCCTTGGCGTAAATTATACCATGAAATACCTACCGTCCGCATTTAAACAAATGACTATACTCTTGTTCAAACGACTATATAACAAATATAAATCGATCAAGATATTTATTACTGGTGACCCATTTTCCTGACAACACGTGTACATCGTGACTAGAGACACCCGTAATGAATCAGTAAGAATCATTCAAAGCGAGTTAAACGAACTCTATTGAAAACTGAATAGATACAACTAATGATCCCACGCTCTGACAATGAAAGTATAAATGATAGCGCGTTTAAAAATCTTCGAATACATTTTTTGTGGTCCATAATGTATGACAACTTAATAGACGTTTAGAGACATTGTGAGGATCTTATAACCGGTCTTAAGCGTGACTTCCAGAGGATACTATAAGCGTCTCTAACAGACATCATAAAGAACATCATAAACGCAATAATGACAGTACTTGTCCAATCGTAATCCTTCCCCTAGATTCCTATTACCGAGACATTTAAGTAAACTACAGAACGTAAGACAATATTTGCGGTAGAGATTAAAAACAAACAAACTTTACGCAGCAGTTCGGATTTTATCAGACATCTCTTATCATATAGGTGTAACGCAAATACAATTGTTAAAATAATGCTAACGTCAATTTCATAGCCACAAGTTGGATACATTAAGTCTTAGTAAATCTCAAACATAAGCCTACAATCCAAACTTTAGTAGAAATCATAAATGTACCAATACACCACAGTCTAGACATAGATTAGGTACGTCTACTACTAATCCAGGCAATCAGACATGGATATAAAGTTAAGACAGGTCGGCTTGACGCAGACAAAGTGACGACTTAAGGTTTCGATACAACTTACGCAGGCTTTCATTGCACATGTGAACAAAAACTAACGAAAATAGAAAAGGTATTTATTAAACATTAGCTTTCGCCCACTACTGCGTCTACGTGGAAATAAAAGAAAAAAATAAAAGTAAATAGCCTATGTGTTCTTCCAGACTATCCTGTACATCTGTGCCAAATTTCATCGAGATCGGTTCAGTAGTTTAGGCTATAAACACTAACAAGTATCCCATCCATCCATCTAAACTTTCGCATTTATAACATTATT
>DVQG01000615.1:0-13633 GCA_018231605.1 Papilio ambrax
TTGCATCGAGATCCAATTAGCAGTTTAGCTACAAACTCTAACAAACATCCATCAAAACTTTCGCATTTATAATATTGGCATGGACAACGTGAAAAAGTAAACTAGCCGTAGCTTCGTACTTTATCGCATGGTATCCCAAAACGACAATTCCAAGCATGAAGATTTTGTTATTTTTTGGTCATACTTGGCGTCCAAGGAGAAAAAATCTTCGTTATTTGGGAAATTGTCATCACGTTTCTGTTCTTTAACAGATTGATAGATTAAATTTTATATGAGTAGCTTACAATTTTTCCACTGAAATTACCTTTCTAGATTTGCTTGCCGAGTCTGGTGCTAGCGTACGGCGTGTTTTGGCTACACCTGACCAGTTTGGACGTGCCCGCGTGGCTCGGCCTATCGACGCCTAGTATATATCTGCTTACCTTTGGATTAACACGTAAGATAATACTACCGGTCGCCCGCGACTTCGTTAGTTTTGCATAAAAAAAATAGTCGCCTATAGTATTCTCTTCCATCATCTACCTTCCCGTTTTGTGACATTACATCAGCATGGAATTTAAAAAAAGCATCCCCCGTAACCGTGGACTGCAACTGCACGTTAAATTCAGCGACATGGAACTCGTTGGTGAAATTTTACCAACATTGTTTTGAATGCATAGTTTTGTAAAATATTCCAGAATGCTGGTTTCGCGAGGCGGCGGACTCGTGGGGCGGGTCCACGGGTTACCGCGCGATGGCAGCAGTCGGCATCACGGTGACAGTCGCTAGCTTGCTCGCCTGTGCATTTGTACCTTTTTACTTACTGCCCCTCATATATGGAGTTTTTGGCGGTAAGCATAAGAAAGATGCTCTTTGTTCATTTTTCACTTTTACTGTACAGTTTTCATTATAACCTTATTTTTAGGTCTCGGATCGTCATTAATATCAGCCCAAGTGGATGCAGTTATATTTGAAACTTACGACAGTCGTTTCGCAATAATACGAGGCGTATGCAGCACGGGACAAGCAGTCGGACAATCTCTGTTCCCCCACATTATATCAGTTCTAATTAATTACTACGGATATTCCTTTTCATTCATCGTTCTCGCTGGAATAATATTACAAGCGCTGCCGGCTGTCCTTTTCCTTAAAATCGACGAAAGTGTCAGAAGGTCAGGTGTCTCCAGGTATTCAGATTTTTATAAGAATTATACTGGGTTTCAAAATGACGGTGCAGATAACTGTTACACCGCAGAGTTGCAATTAATCGATTTAAGTAAAAAATCTTGGAAGAATCCATCCGATGATAACTTACATCGAGAAGACGAGGAGGTCGAGGAAGATGCAGAAGTAGCAGGAACGATAACACCGCCACCGAGCCCGGAAGAGAAGAGAAGAAACATTTTCGGCGTAGACATATTGCCGGATATACCGGAGGAAAGTGAGGAGAGCGAGGACGACATCGAACAAGCTGCGAATATCAAATCGTCAAACAATCAGCGACGGTTTAGCCTTGCAATCAAAAGACTGAGCACACTAGGTGACAATTTAGATGAATACATAACAAAACAAATTAGAAAAGATTCCAAAGAAGATTGTAGCAACCATAACAATAGAGAACATTCTGAAATTGAAGTAACTTATGACAACATATCGCCAATAACTGAGATTCATAGAGAAAAGGTGTTAAACACGTTCTCTTTTAGATACCAGTCGACGGTTACAAACATAAAGAGAAGGTTCTGGATACCCTCGTACAGGATGTACAGAGTGAAACGTAGATTGTTGTATTTAATGTATAATATCAATGATACCTTTATAAAACCTTTGACGAGATCGCTTTCTTGTTGGAGATTCTATCCAGCCTTATTGCTTAGTTTTGCAAAGTTGTGTTTGACGGCTGTATTTTTATCTTTAATACCGATGATAGCGCAGCAGGTTCGGCCAAAGATATCGATGTTTGAGACGAACTTTCTCCTGTCGTTGCACGGATTTACCTGGATATGTTTTCTGTTGAGTACGCCGTGGTTGGCGCAGACACCGAAGAGAAATTTCAAATACGTCGCTGTGTTCGGATTGATTACATCTACTATTGCATGTTTTGGTAAGTTTTAATATAATTTAATATTGTGTCAAAAATAAGACTAAAGTTATGCAAAATACCGCATTGCAATAAAAATAATCACAGGAAGTGGTTAAACTTGCAATGTTTGTAGAATTCTTGCATTAACTTGCAGATAAAGTTGTTTTTCCGATTCTTGTATTTGCGAATGTTTCATATGATGCATCATTGATATGACGAAACACAAACAATAAGTCTGTGAAGAAAACGATGTTATTAAAACGTTCAGGTTTAATAATACTGATGTGTTTATTTTCTGCTAAAGTTATCATTTAAATAACTAAAACATATGAACGTTGATTGCTGTCTAATGGTTATAATTCCTGATATATCACATCTTGCATTGATTCTAAGTAATAAGCATCTTTCTGGTATCATAAATTTGAAATAACTTTTATAAATATATAACCATAAGCAAAGTATTGTTGCCAGTCTCTCCCAAAGAAAGCAAATCCATAAACACTCGACACTGGCCCAATCTGCCGAGGCAGTGCCATAAACAAGAAACTGAACTGAATTTATAAATGTATGCTTTTGTCAGTTTTTGCAGAAACCAACAATCACGATTCCTTCGCCATCGGCTGCGTGATATCGGGACTGGGGTACGGGGCTGTGACCTCATGCTGTGAGACAGCAGTCCAAGATTTCGTCGGTGCGCGAAAATGGCCCAAGTTTCAAAGCACTCTCGAAACACTTTCTGCCTCACTATTGTCTCTCTTCGTCGTCGGTTTGTCATTTATTGTAGGTCAGGAGCACGGATATCAATACTCCATGTTTATTATAGGCATTGTATTAAGTGCTGTTACGATTTTATGGTTAGTTTTAGCTCTTATATCTCTGTACGATACTAAGCTGAAATATTTAAGACCAAACTGTCGTTGTTTATTTTAAATGATGATAATTAAGATATTTATATATTGTGAAAATATTTTAATGACGTATACATGGAAAATACATTTTTAGAAGTAACCAATTATGCATTCTTATAAAAAAGCAAATAGTGAGTTCTTTTACTGCTTTTTTGTTAAGAAAATTGGTTATTTTAGAAAAGTAAGGAACCATTTTATTCAAATATGATTTTATTAAGTGCAAATCAAAAATACTGGGTGACTCTTTTGATGTGATATTTTCGTAAACGAAACAAAGTGATATCAATTAAATTTATGATATAAATAAAACTTTTTAAACAGCGTAATATCGTTTTTTTTTTCAATATCTACTTGTAGGACAAGAGTAAAGATCAGAGCCAAGGTAATATTACAAGATTGTAACAAAGAAAATAGACAAAACTGATTAAACCTTAACATGAATGCAATGTGGTAAAAACCACAATTACGTATACTAATAATTGCAGTATTTAATAACTGACTCAAATAATTATGTCAACAGAGCACAGGAAGTTGCTAGATACACTGAGATGTTATTCGGAGATACTGGCTGATAACGAATTAAAAAGATATTAAAAAAAATAGGTTGTTAATTTAATAATGAAAGCTATACCAACTAAATTGGCATAAAATGTTCACTAAGGCATCTTAGTGGAGATTTACAGGGAAATCTACACTAAAACTTTTCTTAGGTAACTGTTTTTTCGCTCTGAGTGTAGCAGTGAGGCATTATACTAAATTTAATAGACTATAGCATAGGAAAGAGGCTAGAGAATACATTCATTTTGTGTAGTGCAAATGCTAACAGTTATCTCGACGCTAGACAGATGGTAACTGCATGGGAAGTTAAAGGTAACAATATGGGTCTCGTCTCGTATTTACAAACAAACATGCCATTGATTCATCTATGTTTGTAATAAAACCATCAAGTTTGCTTCTACTTATAATAAAAATAAATGAGACCGTATAAGATGTCAACAATATTTGCCCGGTCGTAGTTCTAATCTATGTGTGACAGTGCGTTATGTAAATTGAATGTTATTATACTAACAACTTTCTTACGCGGCCATTCAAATTATCTGAGTGGAGTGAAAACATGCCAGTATACTGAAAACTGAAGCTGATAAAGGACACGTCTAATTAAATAAGTCAATAAAGTGCTTTAAATAGAAACATTCCAGTTAGAAATGCGGATTTGGTTTTGTTTGGAAGGAAGAAGATGGATTTATTTTTATTTTTAGTAACGGTATGTAAAAATACTATGTTTTAAGTTATCGGGTTGGCCCTGGCCATTACTATTTTGTTTCTTCACCTTTCTCGCATTTGTGCTTTTTGGTGTTAATTAAAATTTTGTCGATATCGAGCAATAGTTATAGCAAATTCTAAATCTTTTTGTATTGTTTTAATTATTTATCGTTTAGAATATATTTTAGTTAAATTTAATTAAAAATATCGTAATTTTGTTCCGGTTTCAGATATTCTGCCTACCATTGATAATAGCAGCACAGCCGTTTATCGATTGCTCTGGTAAGTCGTTCCTTTGCGAGAATTCGACACATTTTACGATTTGTGTGGATGTCGGTGGGGGCGTATCTATGACAGTGGGAAACATTGTCTTGTCGTGCCCACCTACCACATTTTGCGATGAAAATAACGCTTTCGAATGTGAATACCGAACATCGACATCGACATCGACTACACCCAGCCCTATTTCCCAAGATACTAATATACCAACGGAAACAACAGAGGCACGTTTAACAACAAACGTTTATGATGAATTCCTTTTTACAAGTGATTCGCAACAAGCTGAGGCAAATGTTATTTTTCCAACCCAACAAAAATATATAATTCCAGGAAATGCAAATGTGATTTTTGACGATACTGACAATGCTGTACTAGTGTACGGCAATATCGATAGTGAAATCGTGAATAGTACTCCGGTAAATGAAAAAGTACCAAGAAATTTAAATGCCACAAATAGTGCGAATATTAATGATTACAAAAATAGAACTATTGACGTAAACAAGAAATTTATAAGAAGAAATAAAGAACTCACACCAAAGTTTGAAGAGACGCGTAGGGAATTAAGCACAACTATTGCACAGACTACTGATACAACTGACAAAATTATGACAACACCCAGCGATAGTGTTACCATAGAAGAATCTTCCACCGTAGAATTCTTAACTGCCACTACAAACATTGAAATTTCAGTGACGCCCTCAACTATTCCAGATATTGGAAGGAATCTCTCACATATTACTAATTACACGTCAAGATCAAACAATCAGTCTAAAAACACCATCAAAAATAATAATTTAGATTTAACAGCTAATTTCACTGTGAACAACTTACTTGACACTGAATTAGGATTAAAAGTAATCGAACGAGCCCCTTTTAATGCAACCAAATTTGATTTAACTCACTTAATTGCAGTAAGTAATCCCAATATATCTGTTAATCATTCACATACTGATGTAATTAAAGATAAAGCGAAAGAAATGTCACAATTAAACAGAAACAATCGAACGACGACTAACTTGTTAAAAGACAATAAGGATACAATAATTCAGAGTACAACAGTACCATTCACTGGATCAGCAGATGTAACAGACTTAAATATACCGACGGAAAGATATCCTGAAAAGGCTACGCACTCAAAAAATATTCCTAACTCTTCTGCGCACTTAATAGACACAATTTCAACAACACCGGATCAAAGTATAAAATTGAAATTGAATATTCCGACAGAGAGATATGTTCAAAATGAAAAATCTTCGAAAGACATTCTCTCAAACTCTGCAAGAGATTTTAAAACAATTTCTACAACAACGAGTTGGACAATGGAAAAGTCTGCTCAAAATGCAATCAACTCTTCTGCTCACCTAATTAAAACAATATCTACAACACCGGATAACAGTGTTATATTGAACATGAATATAGCAACAGAAAGCTATGATGAAAATCATAAATTTTCAAAAGATGCTACTCAGTCAAACTCTATTGGACATTTCACTGAAACAATTACTACGACACCGAGTACAATAACGGAAAGATATTCTCCAAATTCTACAATATCGAAATACAGACTCGCAAACACTTCTTTGCATCTACATGCGGAAATTCCTACAAAAACTAATGAAAGTGTAAAATCAAACGTTAATACAACAGTAAAGAGATACGGTCAAAATGCTAAACATTCAATAGATTCTATTCCAATAAACTCAGGGCTCCAAATTAAAAGTACTTCTACTGTACCGAACAAACCTATAAAATCTAACTTAAGTACTCCGAAGATGAGATATGCCCAAAATGCTACATTTTTAACAGATTTTTCCAAATCTTCTAAGAATCCGATTGAAACAATTTCTACAATACCGGTTGAAGTTGTAACATCAATATTAAATACTCCAACTGAGTCATATGCTCCAAATGATATGTTTTCAAGGGGTATTATTCTTCCAGACTCTTTAGATTTCAATTCAGTAGGCAATTCATTAAAAACATCAACTTTGAGAAACGAAAAGTTAAGAGATATTGAGAAAAAAATATTATTTGAAGATCTCGTACATCCTACAACTGTTAAAAATGTAAAACCACATTTGAGGACGACAACAAAAACATATATTCTAAATGGTATAATGTCGAATCCTATTATTCCTTCAGAATCTTCCGAAGTTGATATCACTTTCGGCGACATTTTAAAAGTTAACAAAGATTCCACCAATTTAAAAATACCTAAGCAACTTGATTTAACAGAAAAGGCCATTTTAAATCCTACCATAAAACCTGATAACCAAGAAAATTCAAAAGTCTCCAGTCATGATGACACCTTACGTACAAAACTTAGCGACTACATAAATTCATTCAACTTAGATTTGGGTAATAATACAGGCAACGATACAATAACAAAAAAGAATTTCCACATGAGGAATAAAACTATAAGTGTGGCTAACAAACCTGACAAAATAAATACTGATGCAATTAATACCACTGAAATAATTACAGATAAAATAATGTTAGGCTTAGAATATCTGAATGGTACATTATATTCAAACGTAGAGACAATAACTGAATTTACAACGGAAAATATAGTTACATTGCAACAAACAAATAGTTACCAAACGACTTCGAGAAGCAATGGTTTAGAAAACATTAAGAATGCACTTTTTGAGGATACAGATTATAGTGTACTCCTATTTCCAGCAAGCACGGTTGAAACATTAGTAACGGAATTAAGTACAACACCGCAAACATACATTCAGAATTCGATAATTTCAAATCCCATTATTCCGAATGATTCTCCTGACTTTGATGTCAGTTTTGGAGATTTGATAAAGGGTAACAAGGATTTTATTGAATTGAAATCACCTTTACAGATTTCGTTTACAGATCGTCCTATTTCAGATTTCAACGGTAGATCTGAAAATCGGGAAAGTTTAAGAAATTTCAGGTCCACTTCGCATAATAATTCTTTAAATAATGACTTAGCAGCGAATTCCAGTGACAACATAACTAAAGCCGATTTTGATATATTTAACAGCACTGAGACAAAAAATGTATCTGTTGCCAATGTAACAGTTATCGATGAAAGTTTTGTAAAAAATGCGGCAGTTATTGTCGAGAACGAAACTTTAAACAAAGACTTGTCACCAAATTTAACTTCACTTTTCCCAAATACGAAAATTGCTTTAAATACTACAAACGGTGCTAGTCCGCAATATATCTTACATGACCACGAGCTAAATATAACCACAAAGGACATTGAAAATAAAAATTATACCATTATAGAGAACGAAACTTTAAACAAAGACTTGGTATCAAAATTAACTTCATTTTTCCCAAATACGAAAAATGCTTTAAATACTGCAAAAGGTGCTAGTCTAGGATATAACTTAACTGACCATGAGCTAAATATTGCTACCCAGGATATTGAAAATAAAAATTATACAAATATAACTATGGAAAATACTACTTACTTACCACTAGATAAAAAGAGAATCATAGATAAAATTCCAATGTCTAACATGTTATTAAAAAATGCCACCGAAGTAAATAACCTAAATCCCAATGAAAACGACATTAAGGGAAAAGAAATTCTAGACACCGCTACGTCACTTATTAATGATATACTAAAAGAAAATAAAATGAGAAAAGTAACAGACACTGAACTTTTAAATAATACAAAGAGCGAATTAACATACTCTAATCAATCCTCATTGGAAACTTCCCACTATTTTACATATACTGGCAGTACCACGATAAATTACAATAAAAATGAAAACAAAACAATCAACTCGCAAAAAAATAATACTACCGAATTATTTGAAAGAGTGATGTTAGAAAATAAAACAGGAATTTTAACATCGAGTAATAATGGAGAAACATTAAAAAATAATAGAGATATGTCTATCTCAGAAGATATGACCGAATCTATCTTGAATATATCTAATACCTATGTCGATTTAACAAATAGTGTCATTTACACAGAAGCGACTGTTACTAATTCATTCAACAGCAAAGATCTAGCTAAAAAAATCATTGAAGGAGCATATTTTACTGAAGAGCCAATGCCAAGTTCTTCCACTTTACTAGATGAGATGACAGAAAATCAGCCGGCTATTTTATTCAATGGAAACACAAAGGATACTTTTACTTCTTATAAGGAAATAAAAGGGAAAATTCAAAAAGCAGATGAAATTACTATTCCGAAATATGACTTGAGTAATCATACGCAAAATATAACTACAGTGTCTATTGCAGAAAAAGGGCATACAAAAGGGAATGAAACTAACAACAACGCCACATATTTAACAGTAAATGAAAAGAAAATGGAGAAACCAATATCAAACGCGATACTACAAAATGTTACCATAGAGAATTCGAAAACTCTAAATGATGAAGATTTTGAGATTGCACCAATTTCAGACGCCGCTACATTTACTATGGATGATAAACGAAAAGATAACAAAATCATTAAGCGAACAGACAATGACCTATTAAACGGTTCATTGATTATATTAAACTACTCTACCCAATCCACATTAGAAGCTTCTGAGTATTTAACAAATACTAAGGGTATCACAGTAAGTTACGATCAAAACAATACAATTGATCCGTTAAAGAATAATACGGCAGATTTAATTCAAAGTGAGACGCGTAATAATAGAGAAATTGCAAACAATAATAGCGTTGCCTCTACTATAAAAGTTGTAACCGACACTGTTTTGAATATATCCAATTCAACGCATATCGATTTAGTAAAGAATTTTATAGATACAGCAGCACCTATATCTAACTCTGTAATTGGTAACGACCAAACAGAAAAAATCCCTACAGTTCAATATATGACAACAGGCCCAGTGCTAAATTTGTCCAAACCTATCCTTGATACGTTAGTGGAAAATAAGACTATTATAGAGAAAAACATAGCACATGTAAATAAAAATGGTCTCGACAATACAGAAAACTCTACAGAACACACTTTATTGAAACCTACCACTATAGGCAGTGAAAGTATATTAAATGATACTTTTGTCGACGTGATAAAGAAAGACCAAAGAGTAATCTCGATTAACAGTGTAGGTCAGGAAACAGATTTCACTGATAGTCTCATGGTTTCAACACATAACAATAAAACTCCTATCGCAAACTCATCACTAACGATTGAGAACATGCAGAACAGACTAGAAAAAGAGCTTCTGGAAGATAATAGAAAAGAAGATGTCACGAAATTTGTTTTCAATAGTCTCGAAAACGTTACCCAACCTATTTTAAACAAACCAACATTAAAGAAAAATACAACGATTGTTAAAAAAGCAAATGATGGTTTAGTCGGTGATAACGCAACGAACAATAACAACCAATATTATAATACTAAATATACTTTATCAGATTATTCTACACCCATGTTGACTATGCCTCTGTCTACAATGACAACAGAACATGTTTATTTAACCACCGAAAGTGGTGAAAATGGTCAAACAACTTTTAAATTTTTAACTCCTAATAATGCAACATCGGTAACAGATACGTCTATATACGAGACTGATATTAAAAAAATATCAAATAAAAGAAACGATCAGAATACTCTGTATGATGGCTTCGTTAATTCAATTAATAAAGACATAAATCCTTCCATACAAGTTTCCACGTCTACAGTTAAATATGAAGATCAAACATCGTTAAGATTAGAAAATGAGAAAGAAAACTCAACACAAGATGTTCGACAAGTTAATTATGACGTCACAATTTTATTAAGTGAAACAATAAATGCAACTACTGCTGCAACAACTACAACTTTTGCATTAAAACCACATAATCCTACTTTAATCGTTTTTAACAAAATGAATACAAGTAAGGTATTAAACGACCACGATCTCAATGATATGTTGCTAACAAATGAATCAGTTATGAATGTTGCTACAGTTAATAAAAATAATGCGAGGGTCAATAAACTTGAGCAGGACCTACATTCAAAAAACAATTTTAGTGTAAGTTATGACAAACTTGGCCAAGGAAAAATGCAGTTAAAAGTGCACAACTTCACAACTAAAAGTATAGAGAAAAATTCAAAAATACATGAAAATATTAAAGTAGACAATGTTAGCGAACAATCACAACATAACAAAACAAATACCACTATACTCAAAGACAGCAAAAATGAATCTATCATACAAAAGTGTTCCAACAGGAGTATTTGCATAAGTCAAGGAAATGGACAGGTATCGATAGAATTATATAATAAAACTAGAATAAACGTGAGTGTAAGAAATAACCCTAATTCTAAATCAAGGGAAACGAGAGTACGGGATAATGATCATGTACTAATTACTACTGTCAATAACGCACCTAAGAGTGAACATGGGACCGTTAATAAAACAGTAATGCAAACTGAAAGACATGATAGCGCTACACCGTTAGTCCCAACGTATCTTAATATAAAAAAAGAAACTAATGAAAAGCCCATAAAACACATTGAAACAACTAAATCTTCCTTGATTTTACAAAATACTACATTACAATCAACATCTGCTCTTCCCTTTGATTGCAAAAATCATTCTCGTGGTAGATATGCAGATAAAGATAATTGTAGAAAATTCTACATTTGTATAGGCTATAGTATACCTATTATAGGTTATTGTCCAGAAAATACAGTCTTTAGTGAATTTAAAAAACAATGTACTAATAATCTATCACATTGTATTAGAAATAATCAATTTAAATGTGTAAAAGATGGTAGGTTTATTGATGTATGGCAAGATAATATGTACTACGTGTGTGTTAGAGGTCCCAATCACAGATTCTTAAGACTTAAATTGGAATGTAAAAGCGGTTATGTTCTTGATAAAGTAAACGTTATGTGTAAACAGGGTAAAAAGGTTTTAAAAACGTCATCATCGATATCCTCAAACTCGTCTTCGTCGTCATCATTATCATCCAGTAATAAAAAGAAAAATAAAAGCAATAAAAAAACGAATAAAAAATTACCTAATGATACAGGCTTCAAATGTAAAGAAGAAGGCAAGTTTGTGGATCCTAATAATTGTAGAAAATATTACATATGCTCAAAAACATCAAAGTCTGTTCTACGACGGAAAAGAAAGAAGTGTGATTCGGATGAGGTTTTCGATGACGATAAAAAGGAATGCGTTGACGAGGACAGTTACGAATGTTTGTAATGGATATTTGATTTATAATATATATTATAATTACATATTTATAAGGTACCAAAAAGTTGGAGAAGAATGCTCTATTTATAGTGTTTAAAATTAAAGTCTGTAATTTGTTACTATTTATTTAATTACTTAAGTAGTCGTAGTAATTAAATGTAGTTCTTTCCACTGCCATGAAAGGCACCATCAGTCTTATAGCGGTTAATAAATAATTAAAAAATAATTGCTTTTCATTTTCTTCAGACCGTATTCGACCGAGGTTTACGATAAGCAGCACCTGCTGCCTGAATAAAAGAATCCTTGTCGTCCCTTTCTAATGTAATGCAGAATTGATTTGAAAATATTGTGCATCTAATTGCGGATTCACCGCCAGCTGGACGGGATGGGCAAAAATATGTCGCTCGAACCGGACTTTGATCTTGAGTAACAGCGAACTTATAATTCTTGCAATCAATAGGTCTATGCCAGTGTGAGCTCATATCTGAGTTACCATAATTTATATTTTCTATAGTATCCATTCTCCGATTATCTTGATGGTAAAATGTTGAAGTTGTTTTCGTTAAATTCGTCAAAGGACATTTGTATTTGTCTGGCGACGAGCAAGTTCGTGTATAGCCGTTGAATATTGTATTTCCAGAGCATTTGAACTTAATACCTTGGAATCTGTTCTTGTTAGGTATACAGAGAATATATCCTTTGCATCCAGCGACTGTTGGGTCTGCGATTCTCTCATTTCGATGACATCTCACTGTCCTAGTTATCGCTGGATCTATGTTATTTATTGTATTTTCGCAGACGTCACTGGAGTCTTCATTACAAACGGTATTTGCTGGACATCTGAATGCTGGCCCTAATAAATTGTCCCCTTCACAAAGCCTCAGTTTAGTGGTTCCCTCGCAGACGAAGCCGTAGGGGCCACAGTCAAAGCTTTTTGTTACATACGCTGCTAACAAATCACACGGCGTAACGACAACCTGACGAAGTTTTAAGTTAGTTTAATGAAATATGTTTATTGCATGCATTATTTATTTACATAAATAAATGAAGATTGTAAAAATTAGCAAAATAAATGACTATTAACTTAAAAAACAAATTTGAACGACATAAAAAAAAAATTACTCAAAACAAGTTCTTAATTTGTCTAAATAATTAAAGTTTTCTAATATAACGTAATTTTTAATTATTTAATTTAAAAAAAAACTTACCAAGATAAACCAAAACAGGAAGTAACCAAACATTTTACTCCGCATCGTAATCCGCAATAAAAAAAATAAATTCTATCTATTCACAAAGCCAAGGTTACTCAGGGGACGAGCGAAAGGTGACTAACGAAATAACATGCTTTCTTCTAAAGTCGCCATTTCGCGGGCAATTATCGTTTTTAACACCTCGCCAACATGAGAAATAAATCTGTGTCACTAGCACAAACGACACACCTTTGCCTTTTATGAATGTTACACATGCTAGCGGTTAAAAATAATAACCGGCAAAGAGTATTTAAATTTATTTTCTAAACTCTAAAGTACTGTTTACGCGACTGACAAAGAGGGTAATTTTGCTCGCGTATTAAGTTTGTTTTTATGTATGAAAATTCCATTGCGACAGTCTAAAAAAGATAAAGATTACACCACAGCGCCTAATTGGTCATGTGGTGTCATTTCATTCTTCTTCCCCAGATAACCATAGGGCATATAACAATAGCACAAAATACCTAAATATGGTAGTTCGAGTCTCCCTCGCCATTATTATTTCTAGATCTGCTGAGATTTTTTAATCAAAATCGTATAACATTAATAACTAGACTCACTTGTTTTGTTTCTATTATATCTATAATATTATTTGTTTTTAATTAGTCGTCTAGGACTTCAGTTACAAAACAGCGTCATCACATATCATAAACATATAATATCCTTCATAATAATCTATACTATTATAATAAAGCGTAAACACACACTTCTTTGTTGCCTAAG
>DVQG01000616.1:0-13629 GCA_018231605.1 Papilio ambrax
CGTTACAATTAAGATAAAGCGTGTAACTTTTTTGTTGACTCTTACAATGTTAATTCTATCAAACTAAGACAACTATTGTCGTCACTCTCCTTTGATTAGGATATAGCGAGAGTAATAAGCAATTTCTAAAGAACATACACTAATCTCGCTAACTCAAATTTATGGTATAATTAAGGCGGATAACGTTCGATGAGCACACACGGCCAACTCGTAAATTCTCCGGAGTCAATAACATTGTACTTTTCAAACTTACCCTCCCTACATTCTGACATTGTGATCCTTATTAATCTTAATTAAAAATGCTGACATTATACAAAGGAACCTCAAACTAACAATTTTTTTTCTTTTTATAAGTGGATCAAAACGTATGAATTAGTCAACCCCTTAACCAACTAACTATTCTCTCACTTGATTGGAAACAACCATCGTATTTTTTATCGCTTTCAATTAAAAACGCTTCAAGAAAACTTCCTAAATAAATAAATAGAAAAGATTAACTCCATACATTTAGAAAATCGGCGAGACTAATTCACGAACGAAATGAGTCATCCGATATCACAGACCAGTCATTTGGTCAGTGTCGCAAAACTAATGACACATAATGACGGCCGGGCTAACGTCCAGGGGGAGTAACACTAACCACGATAAACTTTACTATTCAAACAAGCGATTTTGAACTTTATTGACGGGCACTAAGGTGAATTGAGATGAAAACATCAGTCAAGCTCTGTTGGTTATCCTCCCAAAACAGTCTTGCTCGCATAGGGCAGTTGTGATCGCAGACGGCCACCTGACCACCCCGGCCACTCCTAATTGAGACTGCTGTGATGTTACAATGAATTTATGTTAACTATAATACATAGGTTTAAAACTTTATAGCTATTTTAGAAGCAATAAACTATGTATACTATAATTTGTAGCGTTTAAAGAAATATTCGTTGTTATAAAACTGAGTGAAAATTGGAAAGTAATGCACTACTTATTATTCAAATTGAAACGCACTTCTGTTGCAATAATTCCATTAGAAGCCGCGTGCACGACAACCACTTTCACCTAGTTCTTTTTCCATGCAAGAATTTTTTTCTTTAATGTTACGTTGCGATTTAAATTAATCACTTACTTTTTACACAAATCAAATTCTATGTAAACAAATATCATACACAAAATAAAATAGTTAGCAATGTTTACTATATTTTAGACTATATAGCGAGTTATACCTATCTAAAAATAGATGCAGTGTAATAAAGATCCAGTATTCAGCACGGCACAAAGCGCAGAATAAGAACAACGGACGTGTGCGAAGCTAGAAATGAAATTGATGAACTTTTCTCGCAGCAATAATGGCTTTGGCACGTACCAACATAATTCCCAACAAAACTTCCTCGCAGCGCACCGCCCAAAAGCAGGGTTGAAACATCTTAACGTAATCTATTTTTCTATCATCTTTTTAATTAGATATTGCTAAAAAACACCAAAGAATCTGTCGTTAAAATACTATTAGCTATATGTTTACTCAATTTGTTTAGATAATATTTTGGCCAGGTAACTCTTGCTAAGTTTTAACAGGATAAGCCTATGAACGAATATATGTCAATGTATTGGAACTAATTAAAAGTGTTCCTCCATGTTTTATCGGCTCACTGAGCTATAAT
Organism: Papilio ambrax; assembly: GCA_018231605.1. Taxonomy (NCBI): domain Eukaryota; kingdom Metazoa; phylum Arthropoda; class Insecta; order Lepidoptera; family Papilionidae; genus Papilio; species Papilio ambrax. The sequence goes on from DVQG01000616.1 coordinate 1,653, forward strand.
AGTTCACTTAAATTACTTCCCAACTCCAAGATTAGCATTTGTTGTACCACTTTTCATCTCGTCTTTATATAAGTACTAGCTTTCTCCCGCGACTCCGTCCGCATGAAGTTAAAAAAAAATGTGAGTATGCTATGTGTTCTTTGAAATTCTCTACATATCTACAATATCGAGATTCGTTCAGCAGTTTAGGCTACAACTCTAACAAACATCCGAATGGATGGTTATTCATCTAAATTTTTGCATTTATAATATTAGTAAGATTGATTACAATCGCATATATATGCTACGGTAAAGAAAAATGATGAATGTTAAGCTTTCCTAAATTGTTTACAGAGAAAACACCATTTATTTTCCTTTCTCCGATGCTGAAAAAAGGTACACTTGTTCTGTTTTTGCCAATGTGAAATATTAGTCGAGTCTTTTTTGTTTTTAACTTTGGAAAAGTATATATTATTTAACAGGCAACCCTGTTAGAAAGGACAGCGGACAGCGACGCGAAGAAGGGAACGTACATCCAATATAAGAAGAGAACAAAATAGGTTTATGTCGGATACTTTGACCATTCGTCCGTAAAGTAACTTCGCTGTAGAAGTAACGCTTCCAGGGCCGTTATATTACACATGATATATTCATCTGTAAACTCATTTACAAGTATATAAGTACTTGTACTATTCTTATATGTCCATATAACTATAATTAGTTACTACTTTTTAATGAAGTAGCTTTTAAAGTTATATACTAACAAATAGTTGATAATGAAAAATAAAATAAAGAATTTAGTGGCACTTTTGCACAAGATAAAAGTCAGCGTCTTTATATTTGTTGTTCTAAATAGTACTATTCAGCTTTTATGAAATGTGCTTGTATTAAAAGCAAGGGAGCCGCGCTTGTCCTATTTCTAGATGTTAGTCCATCAAGTATTGAAGACCACGCTTACTCGACAGTCAGACAGGCAGACATCCGGGCTTAGTGCTGCTGTAAGTTGATAGATAATATTAGCTAATGCACCGGACACACGTCACTCCCTCAGGACCTCACCGCACTTCACCGAATATCAAGATTATTTCATGTTATATCTATGTTAAGATGCACTTACATACAATGGAATATTCCCATAAGTCTTCTTAAAGAACACAGACAGCGTTTAATACGCAACAACTTTTGGCAAAAGCAAGACCTGTATTTTTTTTTTAAATACATTTAACATTTACTAATAAGTAGATCAAATCAGTCGTTACAAAACAACACGCAAATATTTTTAAAAACCAACTTACTTCAACGAACATTTTGCTATGTTACTTCTTTAATTAAAAGAAATCAACATAAAATTAGTGATATTTTTTCAACACGAAACGAACCAAGCACAAATTCCGGGCAAGTAATCAAGTGAGGCTACACCGATGTTTCTAAAGCAGAAATGAAGCCGACGTCACCGCCGCTTCGCCGCCGCTGTGCCGCCGCTGCACCGCTTAATCAGGGCCGGACCGCCCGCCCTATATTTGCGTATGCAAAGAGACTCCGGCCGCATTAACTATGCCATATAGCCAACGTAGCGTGCACCGATTGGGCAAACACATATCTGCATTATAAACAGCGTCCGGGCGCACAAACGCGCAATGTGGTCGGCCTTTACCGGCGGCCGGCGCTCGGCACACGGCGCCGGCTAATCAACGAGCTGACCTTCCGCAGCCGAACAAACGCCGCGCCCGCCTCACGACCACGCTCCATGTAAAATACACGTAAATGTACTTCGTTAGTGCAGCTGCTAATTAGCAAATCGGAACTCGGATGCGACACGTTTACACTGATCACACGATGACGAATCTATTTTGCATTCCACTTATTTCCATACGTTTGTTTACAGGTCAACAGGAAAACAGAATACAAAATCTCTCGCATTCCTAACAAAATATCAAAGATTTATACAGTATACTCAATTATTACGACTATCATACTCTCTCGTGCTGATCTCTATAGATAAGTCAATACGTATAAAGCATGAAGTGCAATCAATAGGAAGAGGGTAGGTTCTGCAAAATGTGCAACGGTATTTTAGGAAAAATGTGTTAATTACGTTTGAGTGATCAAAACGTCGTTACATGCAGTAGCTGTTATACTCTTATGCATCTTTGGCATGTGACACCATCCTCACGGTAATCTCGGTATGAATATTGACAATGGAAAACTTAACCCTGATATGTAATAAAGCGGAAAATGTAATGATTAATGATTCATTTTAAGTGTATGATTGCATGCATGTGCACTGAATCGACTGCAACTTTCCACTTTCCACGTGCGCTCGGCGCACCGCACCGCGCTGCGCCCACTTAACGGAAAATCTCAACATATTTGTTCAGCTTCTATCCATTAGAGCGAAGAAAGAAAGCATTTCGAGTATTTATATTTGAAAAAGAAAAAGTTATTGCAATACATTTCAAATTAAATAGAATAATTTAATCAACACAAAAGTTATACGGACTGACAAAAGATGAATTTTATTCAACGAATAATTATTTGACCTCATATTTCAATCTATTCGTTTTTTTTTAAATGTTATCCATAAAAATAGATCGTAAATCACAGTAACGTATTTCGCTATAATGACTATGACTGGCATTTAATTATAACAGTAACGAAAATGAAATTGATATCGTTTGCTTTCTGTATCTCCTCATAGTTTACTAGTCTATATTAGTGTGGTGTACAAAATCACCAACACTCTTTTTTTTTCATTTCAGAGAAATTAAACAAAAGTATAATAAATTAGCTTTTATTGTATCTTACAACATTTCAGTAAATTATTTTACATTCAATTATACCTAATACAATTTTCATAATGTCACAATACAATAAATTATAATAAATTATTCACTGACATATATTCGACTGTTCTTAGTTTGTCACTATAGTGTCAATGCTTTGGCTTGAGGTTTTCATATGAATGGGTCCATGAGAACCACGTATGGTGCGGTTCAGAAAGTATTCGAAGACTTGCTTTTAGGCGCTAGGCGCTGGTTGTTCTCCCTTATATAGGTAAGGGTCCAGCGCGCCCTCTTTCACCGGCCGCACCACGTACAGGTTCCGCCTTCGAATTAAAGACTAAAATCAAGATTTAGTATTTATGTTAGACAAGCAAAAGCATTCCATTTAAGCTATATTTTATTTAGATTTTAATTTATGCCAATATGATAGGCTTTTTACCTATGGTGTCCATCGGCGTGGACTTGGAACGTCGTTTCACCAGTGGGCCCTTCCTGGCTGAATAGTTTCCTGAGGGCAATGATACCGGCGATCGTTAAGGCGACCTTGCTAGCGATGAGCGCCTTGCCGGCAATGACAGCTAAGGTCTTGAGAGCCATACCGCCCACAATGCTAACAGTGGTCAAAACACCGAGCATCATATATGGCAGGACCTTCTTTCCTGTACAATAAAAAATCAATCAAAAATAACATCTCATAAATTATATCATTAATATTTATAAATTAGTGAAAATGCACGCACCTCTTCCTCTACCTTCCGTTGACAAGTCGAGTGACACAGAATGAGTGTTCAATAATTGTTCGAATTTTCTGCGCAACATGGTGTCGAGTTTTTCTTCTGCTGACATTCCAGGGAAGAATCGAGGCTCTGCCATCGCAGGAGGTGCATCGGACTGTTTCACCAATGTCAATCCATCGGCCAGTTGTACGTTCTCCTGTGACATATTAAAATATTTAAATTACACGATCACTAAGCACAAACCAGTTCGTTATCATTGCACTGCCGTCACCTGTTCCACTGCTCTCGTGAGTGCCGTTAAAGCTTTACCCTTCAAACATGTGGTTAAATGTTTATGCGCACTGCAGTCGTCATACACTTTTTGTAACATAGTGAATTCCGGCGACTGCCACCAGGAGCTTTCATCGGCTCTACCACTGTCCACTTCATTATGGACGTAATCTTCTGCGTCCATTCTGCGTGACCTTCTCGGTCCATGGACACGACCGGCGACGACCACCGCACAGATAAGCGAAACCAGAGCTATCCGAAATGTGGAACTCATTTTTATTTTTAACGCGCACAACACTAAAAATATGAAAAAATACGTTTATGAGGGTAGCTCAGCGACAACTGTCCGGCGGAGAGGCGGCAGCGAGTTTATAACGGGCACGCACCTAACCGCCAAGCACCACCGAACATCCGCCATTCCGCGCCGATTCTCCTGCACGCGCACTTATGTAACTGAACTTGAAAATGATTAAGAATCATTTTCCAAGCCAATTTCACCGATAAAATTCCCGACAAAAAGTAAGTCGTATGCATTACCAATTGCACTTGTGTATTTACTTCTATAAGTGTGTGTGATAAAATGAAATTATACGGATAAGTTTGCGTGTGTAGTGCGGACTATTCGGGCTTACATACGTTTCACTCACGGACGACCGGTTGCGGACTCGCGATCCTGACGGATTGTATCAATGTAATTTCAGACTTTAACGACGTGATCGCAGAGTTCGAGGACTGCTTAAACTTGGCGTCATTCAACTGCTGGCCGATGCCGCTGTTGCGGATATCTGTTGGCCAACATGAGGAATGTAGCTGCATCATTCACTTAAAGAAAGTAAGAGTTGCAACGAAGTGCATCCATGAACACGCAACAATTAACAACATTTTTATGGTTAAACAATGTAACAAATGTGTTTTTTACTTTAACAGGGTATTATGAGAACAACAGGGTCTTATGTTAACAAAAAAATAATTCAGTCCTTTTTAATTCCAGTATATTTTAAACTTCACTCTGCTTTGGATTAGAAACATTTTTTTTCCTAAGCAACATCTCAACACTATCCTATGTTACTTGATAATGACCTAAATCTAAATTCTAAGTTACCAAGGATGGTTTATACCTACCTCACCTATAATGTAGTTTACATGTTTAAATATTTTTCAGACGGTTCTGAAAAAGTATGGCTTGGCGTTGGTTGAGAACAGTGCCATCTTATGACGAACTAAGGCATTACTTAGAGTCTGAAGAAAATGGCAACGTATGTAATGGAAGCAATGTCAACCAATGTCAACCCTTGATTTACATTAGAAGATAAAGTGTACTGAAAATATTTCTATGTTCCATTAATAATCAAAACATTTTAATTAATATATCTGGAAATATTTTTTTTATTAAAAAATGTTGACTTCCGGAAGTTGGTAAAGTTACCTTGGTAACTAAAAAATAAACGTCAACGGCAAACGTCATCGTCAGTTCAGTTGCCAAATGTTGCTTTGTTTACAATGGCAAGTTAATTTTTGTTATTATATTTTCATTTACTTCCTTTAGGTGTGTTTTTTTACTTTTAAATTATTCGAAATTTGCAATAATAAGATGGTGCATGAAGGAAACCTTGCATACCAAGGCGAGGACCCAGGAGCTGTACAATATGGGAATTTCATCAACTATTACTCCTTTCACAATTCAAGTCAAAGAATACAGGGTCTTCATGCCTCCATGTTTCCTGAGCTTGCCGCTAACGAAGATATTATATGTTTGGATATTGGTTGTAATACCGGAGAACTAACAAAGGGAGTTTATGATTATTTAAAAAATAACATTTACCCAAAATCTTCAATTCGCATCTTAGGTGTCGACATTGACCCATTTCTGATACAAAGAGCTAAAGACAATATAAACATTAGTGATATTACGTTTATAAATTCAAACATAATGAAAGATGATGATCAGGACATTATTGCTCAATACTTAAAGTCTTACAATAGAAAAAAGTTTGATATAGTGTTTTGCTTTTCTGTAACAATGTGGCTTCATCTCAACAGTGGTGATGAAGAATTTCTAATTTTTTTAAAATCCATAAAAGATCATACAAACACATTAATAATAGAACCACAACCATGGAAATGTTATCGGAATGCACAAAGACGAATGAAGAAGTCTGGCTGTAATTTTCCACTTTATGAGACATTAAAAATAAGAAGCAATGTTGAATTAGTTATTGAAGATACATTAATAAAGAATGGTTTAATTAAAACATATGAGTCTCCCCCATCTAACTGGAATCGGAAAATACAAAGTTTTCATTCAGTTCTAAAATAAAAAATTAAGACTTGTAATTAATTTTATTACTTTAATGAAGCTTTACAAAATACACTTTATGTTATACTACCGCTTCTTCCACATTCAACCCATGTTCAACTTTAATATCCCTATTTAAGGCTTTAGAGTCCTCTGAATCTTGTGCTTTCAACATAAGTACCTGCAAAGTTACACAGTAATAAATCAACAAAATCATAAAACAAAAACCATAGGAAAATAGCTATATTAATGGAAGCATGAGGAAATTTTTCCAAGAAACATGTTTATAATTTTCTTTATTTTATTCTAATTACCTGCCCAGATGTAGTACTGTTTAGGACTCTTTCTTCTGTTGCTTTTCTCTTCACTGGTGTTTTTGTCTGAGGACAAACACTATAAAATAAACAATAAATATGTTAATATCTAATTTCTATCACAATATTTGTATTGTATGATACTCATAATGTAACTTGTTACACTTACCTTGGCAATGATTCTGCTAAAGGATGCAGTAACATAGTCATATCAGCTAACTTATTAAATGCAGCACCTGCTTCTGTAAATATTTGTCCAACCTAAAAGAAATTTATAATATAATACGCAGTCCAATTCAAATGACATTAACTGCCAATTGAAATGGGCAAGCCCATTTTAAGAAAAACTAAAAAAGTTTTCTATGGGTGAAGATTTTTGATTACACTGGTTTAGTATTAAATGTACAGATATATATTGTTTAGAAGGTAAATGTAATTAAAGTACACACGAACTACCTTTGCTGCAGAATTATCCATATTTGTAGTATATCGTTATTTTACTAAAAAATTATTAAGTTATTACACTGGTAAAGAAAATGACATATTATTGTTTTTAATTTTCAACTTTTTATTTGTGTGTCAGTGTCAAATCAGTCAAAACGTCAAATTCTGAAGCAAAGAGTTGTTTCCATGTTACCCTTATTGACTAATATTAATGACCTTAAGATCAGCTCATGGTTCGTTTGGGCGAAGCAGATCAGTGAACTGGTTGCCAGATTAGCTCAATTTGTACTGGATAGAGGTGTAATTTGCACGAGTTGCAAATTTCCGTGCAATTTTTTAATTCATCACCTCATCAGCAGCTTTAAGCTGCTAAACAGTAGTTGAGCCGCAGCTCAATGATCCAAGCCTTTGAGCCATTCTTGAGCCTTTATGGCCGAGTTTACTTTTAAGCCAGACAATCAATAAATTATTTCAAACAATTTAATATGACTCCCTATTTTAACATTATTTCTATAGATGCAAAGACATAAAGAAAAGTACAAATGCATGGAAATAATTTCATGTAACTTGAAATCTTCAAGTAAAACAAAAACCGTTTATGTTAAATTGGCAACATTTCGTTTGCAAATGTCACTCGAATTTGTTAATGGCCATCCTAACAAAACTAACCTAAAATCTTTTCATAATATCAAAAATAAAAATTATATTATTATTTATTATATATTGACATTATCTAGAGATTGGGATAATTAACTTTTCTGTGTCTTCAATTTTGTGAAAGAGAAAAGAAGTTAAGATTTGTTCAAAGTACAGACCAGTGACATTTTAACATTGTTTAAAATTAAACAAGTTAATAATGTATCAAAATAATCCTAGATTTAGACATTGGTCACCTCAGTTTAGACCACAGGGACAGTTTTTACGACGTAATTATACAACAAATCACTATAGATATTCAGGGCCACAAGCACAAAATAACTATGAATTCTGGTGTGAAACTTGTGACAAAGGATTTCACACGTTACAAATTTTAGAAAATCATAAATTACAACATCAAGTGAGTATTTTGAATACATAATACAAACATAAAATAGTACATAATTATCAGAGGAAATTTAAAGAATTCTAAGAATGATTTAATAATATTTAAGTTTTTTTTAACACAGACCTTAATCTCCAATCAATAATTAATACAATTTTCAGAAATGTAACATAGATGGTTGTCAATTTGTGGCCCATCCTAAAATCATAACAAAGCACATCCAAATGCAACACTCCACAGGGTTGTATAAAAAAATTGCAAAGTTAAACAATCCAGAGGAAATCCGAAAGTGGAGAGAAGAAAGGAAACTAAAGTATCCAACAAAGAAAAACATAGAAAAGAAAGCAGCAGAATTAAAAGAAAAGGTAGTAAGAGGTGAAAAAATGGGAATGGGAAATGGGAAAAATGGGAATCAAAAGTTCAATAAACACATCAGACCAGGTATAAAATTTAACTTGAGATTACTTAGAATACTTATTTCCAAAGTTTTCATCTAAAACATGTTTTCAGAATTACATTCAAGAAAACAACATAACTTCAGTAGGGATAAATTTCAAGGAAGACATAAAAATTACAAGTTTAAAAGTGAAAGTCCCTCAATCGACAAGAAACCTCAGAAAAAGGTTTGTAAGACAATACCTCAACCAAATGTTACACAAACACTTAATCCTTTTGCCGGAATACAAAACATTATTATTGATGACAATCAAGATGAAGAAATTGATGAATCACTTCAAAATTCTTTAATTGAAGATGATGATATTTACCCTGAAGAGGGAACAAATAATGTGAATGATAAATTACAAATAGAACCTACTGTATGTGGAGCTTTATCAAGTCTAATGAATGAATATGGGTCTTCAGATGAAGATACTGTTGTAAATAGTGCCAGCAATAGTTCTTCAAAGCGAGCCGAGTTGACTAAGAAAGAAATAAAAAAACAAACTGTAGATAAGAAACTCCCTATGGCTGTAGATGTAAATAAAAGTGATGATGACAGTGGACCTGAGGAAGCAATTATTACTAAATCAACAACTGATGTTGTACAAAACAGTGGCAAAAATTTGAAACTGAAATTAGAAAAAAGGCCCAAGAGTCCACCAATTGTGAGAAATTTTAAAAAACCAAAATATCAGTTGCCTTCCACTTTGCTTGTTAAACTGTTAAGTAGAGAAATAGAACAAGAACGCAATATAATACTTCAATGTGTGCGACATATTGTAAAAAATAAGTATTTCGACGATACCTTTACCAAAGATTGAATTGTAAATATATTTGTAATGTTTATTGTAAAACAATCTAGATCTGGACAAAATCAAAATGTTGAAACTAAATACTCTCTAATGTATCTGTTAAAGACCCTTTCCTTTTCTGCATAAGTAGCCTGTATATATGGGACTATGAAATTTCGTGTTTGATGCTAAGAATTAAAAAATTGCAATTGCGTTGTGGAGAGTTCCAACATTAAACTATATTCATTTTGGTATGCGGTACAAAAGGATTAATTGTAAATTTTTCCATCGTAGTATTATGAATGGCGTAAGTTTGTAGCTGAACGGATCTCGATGAGTATAGATGTAAATAGTTTGAAAAACATAAGGCTATTTAACTTACTTTTTTGACACTTCCCAAAAGAACTCCATTCGTCGGTATATTTTTTAATCCAATGCAGACATAAGCTAGTAATAATGTTGAAATATTAGGTCTTGTCACCACTTACTAGTAAATTAATTCTTCAAATGTGCTTAGAATCTTAGTTACATTGTAATTGTACAATCCTGCATGGATTATGAGGGAGGACACAGAAAAAAAATATTATTTTTACTATATCATTTATTCTTAAAGAATATTTAAGACTGCGGTGCAGCTGTGGTGGTGGTGGCAGCAGCCTCCTCGCGGATGCGGTCTTTCTTGAGGGTGCCCATGAAGGCAGCCTTGTCAGCAGGTGTTTGGAAGCGACCATGTCCAAATTTGGATGAAGTATCAATGAACTTAAGGTTGATCTTCTCAAGAGCAGCCCTCTTGGTGTGCACACGGAGTGACTGCAAACAAAATTCATGTTTAGTACAAAAATAATAAACATAGAAATAGTAACTGCTTTTATCAAGATTTTTCAAATTTCAATGAAATGATTTTTCTGTTACTATTTTCTGTTTATTGCTCACCTTTCTCAAAGTAATTACTCGCTTCTTGGGGCCCATGCAACAGCCCTTGATCATGACAAAGTCATTATTGACTTCACCGTAATGAGGGAACCCACCCATGGGAGTAATGGATTTCTCAGACAGGTCATACTCAGTAGAGGCATTGTTTTTGATGACTTTCCCATCCTTGGTGTGGATTCCTGAAATAGAAAAAAATTACATTGTGATATGAATTTATGGAGGTAAATTTTTGTTATTAGTAATTTATAGAAACAAACCTTGTCCGATTCTGTAGATTTTCTTATTCATTTCAGTTCGGTGATGGTAGCCCTTTTGACCAGCTCTGGCGACAGTGAATGAAACTCTGGAAGGATGCCATGCTCCAATACAAGCTACTTTACGCAGACCCTTGTGTGTCTTACGCGGGAGCTTCTTAGTATGCCAACGAGAAGTTACACCTGGAAATTAAAAATTTACCTAGTTTAAATTCATAAATGTTTTTTTCCTACATATGTTAATTGAATATTTCCAGCAATTGTTTTATAAAAAATCAATCCATCTAAACCATCACTATATTACTAAGAAGTAAAGTTACCTTTGTATCCCTTGCCCTTTGTGACACCAATACAGTCAATCATCTCATCTTGAGTAAAGACTGAATCCACTGGGATAGGTTTCTCAAGGTGCTCTCTGGCCCATTTTACTTTGTCTTCAATAGTTCCACCATTTACTTGAATTTCCATAATGTGAGCCTTCTTCTGGCGTTGTTTCAACAGTTTCATTTGAGTGTGGGCAATAACCCTGATCACACTGCAGTAGCGGATCATTTTCTTGAAATCCTTTTCAATGGACTTCTGGCCAAGCTCATCTTGCCATTTCTTGCTGGCTTTGGTAAATGCCTTCTTCTTGCATTTATACCTATTTAATTTAAAATTTAACACTTTCTGCAATAAAAAGCTATGCCATCTCTTCAGTGAGCGGAGATAACATGGCCATTATATGCCAAAGGCATATTTAAAGGTAAAGCCCTCGTCGCAGTGAGAGGAGAGCTGTTTATATATATTAGTAATTACAAGTATGTAAAAATCACAGGATAAAAACAACCACCTGTAATATATTTTTATACATACCAGTTCTTGTAGAAGCGACGTCTACAGTCCTCAGACATATGTTCTGCCCATACGGTAAGCAATGCGCGGAGGCCATGTGGTGTTTCAATGTAGCCGACCACGCCGACGCACACCATTGGTGGAGTCTCGATGATGGTGACAGCCTCCACGATTTCCTTCTTGTTGATCTCTTTAAAAAATTTTAAATTAAATCAGTACTTATCTACGTAAAAAACATTACTTACACGTACTAAATAAAATTTACTCACTTGATCCAGGACGGTCAGGTTCACGGACCACGTGGGTCATACCAGCCTTGTATCCGATGAAAGCGGTAAGATGCACAGGTTTATTTTGGTCATCTTTAGGGAAAGCCTTAACCTTACCACGGCTACGGCGGGACCTCTTCTTGGGATAGAATCCCATAGACCCATGGCGAGGCGCCGAAAATTTTCTATGCGACTGAAAATGCAAATTATCGTTTTAATTCATAGCATAACAACGGATACTACCTTACACATTAAAATAATCATCAGTCCGCCCTAGAAAAATCTTCACATAAGATTCAGGTTCTAACCGTATTTATAAAACTAGTGGTATCATCATTTGAGTTTGTAAATCATTAAAATACAATACAATTCACATCGAAAACAACAAAACTAATCACTGTTACTTTGCACATTACCAAAATTAATTACGGATTATTTAGAAAAATAAGAATTTAAATCCAAGTTACCAACCATGTCGGTTCACCGTCGCAACAAAAATGGCCGAGTTTTGATGTCGTGTTGTGTCAGCTCAGTGGACGTGAGCGTTATTTCACGTCACTAGTTACAATCACCTGTGACGAGATATGTAA
>DVQG01000617.1:0-13623 GCA_018231605.1 Papilio ambrax
CTATCTTGTTATTTAATTCCACGCGGACGAAGTCGCGGGTGAAAGTTAGTAAAACATGTTAGCTTATATTTAGTTACCACAATGGTTTAAGGTCAGCTTTGTCCTTAAGGAATTCTCTTTTGAAGCAGGAAAGATCACCAGGATAAGCGAACATTGATTATCAATTGACTGCTTTGTATTGCACGTGTGTTCCTCGCGAGTTTTCCTTCACCTTCAAATTGTCCTGACATCGCACAAGTTACACACATACTGTGATAACTAATTCTTCCTACATTACTAACTAAAGAGACTGCTACAGTACCCTTTGTTGTTATAGAGATTAGTAGAGAAAATATTTCAGCCCAAGACTTGTAGAAAAATTGAGTTTTCACGGTTCAATTAAGGAGTTTTGATTATGATGTTTATGATATATTCGTATACTTATTTTCTTAATTTATTAGGTATTTTAAAAGATTAGACGAAACATTGCACTGTCACATTAGTGCAAACAATTGATGTTTACTTAGTTAATGTGTGTGATATTAAAAAGCGATGTATTTTAATTTCGTATTCGTAATAATTATTGTTGTTATTAAATTTTTTCTTTTTATCAACAGGAATAATGACACTCAGCCGCGGCCCGTGTGACCTCGACAACATGAGTCTGTTTCAAGACCTCAAATTAAAGAGGCGGAAAGTTGACTCCCGATGTAGTAGTGATGGTAAGTTGTTTTTTTTAATACAGTTAGTGGTTAAACAGTTCGCATATTACTCAGCTAATTTTCAATAAAAAATTTAACCTTGATTTTTTTATGTTTCTCAAAACAGATTATGACTCAAAATCGAACAATTAACCATTAAGCTATAGTTAAACTTTTTAATTTATTTCATAAGAATCCCGTTAATTGCAATAAAAAGAGCATCTTCCTTTTATCAAGGCTTCATGTTATAAGGTACGCAATAGTAGATATCCTTAATGTTGTAACATTTTACGTTTTTTCTTTTTTTACGTTAAAAGTTGACAGCGTCACTATAGTCGTGGTCTACTTATATTACACGAAAAAAAATCTTTCACAAAAATAGTTTTATGGTATTTAATAGGAAGTATAAACTACAAATCAATGTTGTTATTCAATAATTCACAAGGCAACATCTCATGAATTTGCATGACCGAGCAATGGTATAAACAGTCGCGAATATTTGACTGGCCTGGATTGTATAAATTCGGGGAGCTTTACGACTTAGTGCTACTGGCCCAATGCCTACCAGGCCAATGTCGGTCGAAATTTCAAGGCAACGAGACAAACAAACAACACAGACAAATATATAAAGTCTTATATTTCGGATAATAGAATCTTATTATAAATACGATTTTTATCTAAATATAAAATATTTAAATTAAAAAGCTATCGTTTTTTAAATGTGGCCAGTAACTAAATATAAAATTCGAGCAATTTAATAAATTCGTTGCGGTTAAATGTTTCTGTTCGAAAATCAAATTTAATTTTAAATTTCGAACAAGTCGTGAGTTGTATCGTTAGTATTCGTTTTTTTAGCCAGTATATTTCTTTGCAGCCAGTATAAACAATGAACGGCAGTGTAACAGTGTAAGGTCAGGAACGATGTCTATTGTTATTCGAGATGTGTTCACTATTGCCGTTCGGCTCACGGCGCGCCTGTCACTTTCGAATGCGATGGTGAATTCACATCGTTACCCGTAATTTCATTTTCATTCGCACGTGATTATATTAAATAAGTTGTTGGATCGGTTTATCGCTTTAGAACTCGCTAACATAGACTTTTAAAACTTAAAGATAAATTTATTCTTTTGTCAGTTATTGAGCTGTTCACGTAACTCTTTAATTCAATTATAAATTAAATTTTGCTTTCACACAACATCGATCTAATCAAAGATCGATAAAAAAAACTATAAACACATCACTTCGTATAACATTATGCAAGACAAATTTCAAACATATGTTCGATAACTGTCGTCATCAACGGAAAGTTGAATAATAACCGACGCTAAGCTTGTTTTTGCGTGAGAGAGTATCAACAGGTTCCGAGAAATGCTCCGACTTTCACTTGAAACTGAATAAAAATCATCCGAAACAGTATCCGGTTTGACGAGTTGTTAGCAATGTACAATGTCATAACGTTTAAAAAGATATAAAAGTAAATTCATTTTTATCTGTAATGTACTATTTATTTACTAAAATTTTTATAGCGAAATGAGTACGACCGTTGGTTATTCATTATTTCCTTGAGTTTAGACGTGTATGATTAATATGAAGCCACAATTTAAAAATAAAACAAATGGTTCTAAATCACATGTACAATTTATTAAGGAACAAAATGATTAATGAGGAAAAAGAAACAAAATAACACAGAAGGTTTCACAAAATAGTTATCGCATAACTGTATTTGCTTATGGTAATACTATAAATAACATTATAAACGCACTTCACTTCCCTTCTTGATTTAAATTTCGTACATAAATTGGCTCGATCATTGTGTGCTACTTGCTTCAATTGGCTTCTAGCAAATTCCTTATAACGGATACAACAATATCTGTCAATAATTACCATATTTTTGTTATAATTAAAATACCTAACACTAAATCGTTAGCAAAATCAGTTGCTCACTATTAGAATGTCGGAGTAGAAGAGCAAAAATGTAAAGATTAAATATACAATCAGTCACTTCACATACGTTAAGAGAATGAATAAACGAATGCATCATTAAGGTAGCACAGTAAAGCGATAATATTTTACGTCTACACGAAATGACGAAATACGAGTCGCGTGTTTTAGAATCGATTCTTGACGCAAACAGTCTTAAAAGAAAGAACGTCAATCGATTTATGACGGCTTTTTTTCGATCCGGATTAGTAACAAAACGTTTTAACAACTCACCAAATTTGTTGTGTAACGTACGAGGTGAAGACAATTGATAAAAAACAATTACGTAAAACCTCGAGAGGTGAAAGCAAATGAAGATCGATGCCGTAATTATTGATATTGTAACTTCGTGAATAAATCATAAGAGAAAGATTTATTGTCGGACAACGATCTTTGTTTTTTTATATTCAAAATTCCAGTTTACAACGTGCGAATACTTTCTTAAGATTAAAGAATTGGCTTAAACTTGGTAGAGATTATTATAAAGCTTATCCTTTTAACAAAAACAAATGACAACTCGGAAATTATTCGGTTATTTTGTATCAAATAATTGTTAATTTATTATAACTAATGCAGACACGTTTGTACTAGATTGAATAAACTAAATATTCGTTTATTTGGTACTCGAAGGAAAAAAATAGGTCAAGCGCTTTCCAATTATTTATAGATTCGCTTGGATTTAGATAACGGATCGTGACGTCGCGTCGGGAGGCGTGTTAGGGGTGTGACGTGGTGTGACGCAAGCCCGGCATCACTGTGACGCACCCCTAGCGTTCGCCTCACAGTTTTTATCTGTGGACTTTTTTGTGCATTGAGCTGTTATAAACATTACATCACGTTATGCAGTTTGTTTAAGATAGATGTAGAAAATCATTACGTTGCTGCTTTAATACGTGAAACCTCTTGTCTACATTTTTTTTATATAAAATTATAAGACTAGTAACAAAGTACAAATTACGAGTCAATGTATTCATTAGAGCCGAAGGTTCACCGATAGCGAGTGGCCATGAGAAACCTACTACGCGCTTTTGTACTTAAATACAGAGTTGCTACCAAGCTACTGATATACTACACTACTTTGTATGTAATAATGTTTGTACGCTCTAAGATTTGAACTTTAAACAGAGTTGGTAAAATTGTTTTTGAATTTAAGGGTACTTCCCAGTTGATCGGTAGGTCGAACTGTCCAACGGGAAACACCCGTATTTCACAAGAACATTTTCAGCGACAAAGTTAAATTAAATTAACTTAGAAATATAAGAAACATAAAGTAGAACACTTTACTACTACTAATATATGACATATATATTGAAATTGAATAATAATTTAAAAATAGAATACTTCCTTTCATTCCTAAACTAAACATTACAATTTAGAATTCTGTGATGTCTTCACTTAACCTCTTATGCCGGAAATGAAATTCGGTATAATTAGGGAGGTTCGACAACCCTGGGGCAGAAATAGCAGGCGGGACACGTGGCGCCGAGGCAAGGGGCCGCACCTCCTCACGTAGGGGTGTGACCTACTTCTCTCCGTGTCGCTGACCGCTAGCGACCTTCGAGTATGCATTCTCCGATAAAAGATCTCTTTCACCGAAGCGGATTTTATGTAACGTAAAACCTTATTGTTGTCTATTTTATATCAAGAAATTTATGTGTAGTGCATGCGTAATGCGAATATATCTGTCTAGCGACTATCTGTCTACATACATCGGACATTTTAGCAGCATTTGCAGTAGTGCAAACATATACGAAATATCAACCATTAATCTTTTGTCGACCGACAACGGCGTGGGCAATCAAAATAGTACATTTATCTAGCGTGCCTAGTGCCTACCTAGGGCCTCGGTCGTATTGCATCACGCGGCTAGAAAGATCGGTCCCCACCAGCGATGTGGTAAAGGACGCGGAGTGAAATAGAGATCGTCCTCGAAGCGAGAGCGGTGCACGCGTTGCGGCGTCATTGTGCGGCCGCTCGGCCCGTCGCCGGCACGCGGTGACCTAATACCGGCTGGAGGGAGACCGGGAAGTGGCGCGGGGCGCGCGCTCGTGCGGTAGGTCGCGCTCACTGCGCGCCCGCGACGCCGCGCCCGCCGCGCCACCCGCGCTCATGCTGCACGCTGCAAGCTGCAAGCTGCACGTCCCCATACTTTCTTTGCTTTTCCTCGCATAAAGAAAAACCGCGAAAAATTTACAAGCTCTCTGGATCCATCGTTATTCTTAATCTCGCGATATATCATCGTCTGCTCATCACTACGCATCATTTCAAGCATGTGACTAGGGGTTTTCACAAAGATTAACCTGTGACAGTTCTGTGACGGCCGGTTACGGTAGCCTCTTTATTTCGAAGGACCTGCTGTGATTTGCTATGTAATCCTCTTGCCAAGCGAGGGTTACGGGGACGCATATGGATTTAGTATTAAAAAGTCGGTAAAGTTGTTAATTATCAGTTGATAATTTTATTTTAATTTCTAACTATTTTTCTGACAGATTTAATTATTTTTGATATTTTCATAATACGTGATAAGTTTTAATTTGAAACAATGAATTTATAATTTTGACATAACATAAGGTGTCGTCTGTTGTCAAATTTTAAGAGATTAAAATTTAATTATTAGTGTATTAGATAGTATCACGTAGATATAGCCCTTTGTGGCGGCGCGGCGCGGCGCAGGCGCACGCTTCCGGGCGCCGCATCTGCGCGCGCGCCGCTTTCACTTTCTCCTCGCGCGCAGCGCTGCATCTCGCGCTCGCCGGCCACGCCACCACTCGCGCTTACGCTTCCTGCATTTTCCCTACTCTTTATATATTTCCTCATTTCTCTTAACTGCGTAAATATAACGATGTTTTATACGTATATTATTATTATAAATTGATAGTGTATCCTGAATACAACATTTAAAAAAATTGTATTTTGACACCGTAAAAAATATTGTGTAGATAATAGATTAGTTTTTCAAGTGTTCTGGGCCGCGGCGGCACTCACATCGTGACGCAACCCGCTAATCTAGCCGGCGGCGGCGGGAAGTGCAGTGTCGCGTCCCCGCGCTGCCCGCGCGCCCGTTGCATTCGCGCCGCGCGGTCGTTGACATTTCACCTAGTTTCTATTTGTCGCTTCTTAATAAAGTCCACGGTGCTCTTTTTCTTGTACGAGCGGCGGAAAGGTCGTTCGTGGCAGACGTTGATCGCGATCCGTTTGTCCGCAGGCGAGTCGGCAGCCGACACCAGCACGTCCTCGCCGGACCCCGGCCCACCGTCGCCGCGCATGGCCGAGGCGGGCTGCAGCACGCCGCCGCACCCGCCGCCCGTGTTTGACGGCGGGGGCTCGCCGTCGCCGTCGCCCGCATGCCATCCGACTGTCATCCGCTCCGCGCCGCCCTATTCCGTCATCAAGTTCGAGGGACCCTCCACCGCCCTCAAGGTGGACAGTTCTGCGGCTAGCGGCAAGTCGGACACTCCTTCGCCCTCTCAAGTGAAGTTAGAGAGCACCTCCCAGGAGCACTCTCCACCGTGCAGGCCCAGACCGTTGGCTCCTCCGCCAACGAGCACGCACTCATCCCTTTCACCAGGCCACTGGCCGCCCTCCGCATGCATCAACGGTGTCAAGCCGGAGCTCATAGGGGGTCATTTCCCACCGCAACCTCTGGAGCCCAAGGCCGGAGCCAGGGGACCTGGCCAATGGCGAGGTTCGCCCGCAGTTATCATGGGCGAATCCGGTGGCGTCCGAACGATGTTCTGGACGTTACCGGCGCCGACATCGACTAACGAACCGTCTGCGAGTGCATCGCACACACCGACGCCACCCACGCCCGATCCAGCCACCTGTACTGAAGAATCAGCTGCCCGACTACTACTTAATCTTGGAGGTGATTTGAGAAGGCCTCGGGGACCACCATTAAATATGGAACTACTTTGGGCAGGAGACGTATCACAACTACCGCCTAACCAGCAGATACATGCACTAAATCTTAGTCCGTCAGCGAGCAGTATGTCAGGAACATCGGCGATCGCGAGTGCGAGCTCTCTTTCAATTCCTCGTCCTGAACTACGCGCGTATGCTCCAGAAACCGAGCGCGACGAGGATGAACAACCTATGATTTGTATGATATGTGAGGACAAAGCGACTGGATTACACTACGGCATTATCACCTGCGAAGGGTGTAAAGGCTTCTTCAAACGGACTGTGCAGAATCGACGGGTTTATACATGCGTAGCTGACGGTGGTTGTGAAATCACGAAGGCGCAAAGAAATAGATGCCAATATTGCCGGTTTAAGAAGTGCATTGAACAGGGAATGGTATTACAAGGTTTGTATTATTTATCTCTAAAAATAATGTAGCTAACTACTTAATGAATTCATGTACTAACTTTTTTTTGTACACCAGCTGTACGAGAAGACCGCATGCCGGGTGGCCGTAACAGTGGCGCAGTGTACAATATGTATAAGTATAAATATAAGAAGCATAAAAAAACTAACGCAAAAGCAGCGACAACAACGAGCAGGGCGTCACCGCCGGAGAAGCCTAAGGACCCTCTTCCACCGATCCCACCGCATCTCGTCAACGGGACCATACTTAAGACTGCATTGACCAACCCTAGCGAGGTAAGTCGCTCCAAAAGGATGTGAAATATTTCTTAATTTAGGAATACGTTAAATGTTTCATCGACAACTTGTCTTTTTTAGGTGGTACACTTGAGAGCAAGACTGGAGAGCGCAGTATCATCGTCGCGGGATCGAGCGGTACCTCTAGAGAGAGCGCTGCACATGATCAGGGCATTGATCGACTGCGACGCAATGGAGGACATCGCCACCGTGCGCCATCTACCGGACCTTCTGCACGACACATCTGAGATCGGCGATAAGCTGTGCAGGATCGGTGACTCGATTGTCCACAAAATGGTCGCTTGGACGAAGAAATTACCATTCATCATGGAAATCCCAATGGAGATCCATTCGAAGTTACTAATGGAGAAATGGCACGAGATCTCAGTGTTAACGACCGCCGCGTATCAAGCGATGCACGGCAAACTTGCTCATGCGCCACCTTCATCGGACCACGAACATGATTTTATGCAAGAGGTGAGAACATATTCATTTCCTAATTATGATTTAGGTAACTATAACTACATTCGCAAAGTATAAGAATTGTGAACCCTAAGCTGTGATCGTAGTTATGCAACGTTCATTCATGTACGATTCCATATACTCCAAGCATTTATACAAACATGTAGTTGGATTAGATAACAAGATATCTTAGTTCTCGTATTACAAAATACCGGAGTGTTAGGACATTAGCGTAGGTACATGTAGGTAGTGAACCTTAGAAGGCGGCACTAGCGGTTCACACTCCCGAGACTTCCGCCACATGCGCTGGAGTGTAATTACGTGATCTGCATCAGCCTTGCGTAATCCCGATAGAAAGTCGCCGGCGACTGCACTCGGACGCTCGCGTATAGAACTCGTTTCTAACAGAAATCGAGATTTATTGCAATACATTCGCTTTTCTGAAATTAAATCTAATAAACATCACTTTAGTTTTCCATCATTTTCGTGTAAAGTATGTTAAATTCAATCTGATTATACAAGTGTCATTAGATAAGTTTGTATTTTCAATTCTACTAGCACTTTGCTCCTGCTATAGTATCCACGGAACTTGTTCCATGGGGTTAATTTCAATGTGTAGATATCACCATTCCTACCTCTCCAAGTCCCGACTTTTGGTATTTGGAATGTAATAACTATTATCGTTTGTCATAACTTTACATGTGGTTACCTTTTTTGTGCTATTTCTAGCAGCGACGTTCAAAACAACAGACAGTCGAAAAAGCGTAAACTCGCAAGCAGCGAGCGGTTGCATGCATTACGTAAAGTTAACCGTAACCGCGGTAGTTACACAAAGATATTTTCATTGTCTAGTGCATTTCCTTCTAACTAACATGTATCGTTACATAAAGAATCACATTTGTATGAAACCAATAGAACTAATTTGTAAATATCAAAATAAACAGCAGAAAAACAACGGTTGTCCAATAAACAAAACAATATCCAATAAATCATTAATTTCATCTAACTACAAAGTAATGCTTTAAAATAGATATTAAAATTCCTGCATTCTGTCAGCACTTACGCGCGATACTGAACTAATCTTTGTATCGTAGGTGAACGCCAACTTACGGACGCTACAGAACTGTCTGACGTCACTAATGGGGCGGCCGATCACGCTGGAACAGCTGCGGCTCGACGTCGGCCTCGTCGTTGAGAAGATGACGCAGATCACCTGCGTGTTTCGCCGCATACAACTTCGCATGGAGGAGTACGTCTGCCTCAAAGTCTACATCCTCTTGAATCAAGGTACGTTTACTATAATCTTATGTTTTGTACATGTTAAAGGATTACCTTGCAACAAAAACATTATAGCTGGGTTTCTGAATTTCCACTTATTCGGTAGCGATTAATTAGTGTTAGGTCGACCTAAATTTCAAGGGAGTAAAACTCAAGTCATGTAGTTCAGGAACGCATTTCATGAATTTATCTAATCACAAACACTAACGAATGGTTAAAACGTAGCTGGGAAAACGGCCATAAGCCAGCTATACACGCGCAGTTCTGTAAATTCTTTAGCAACGGTTTTATGAATGGTGCCCTTTTTCTTTCGAGTTCAACAGAACAACATTAACCCAAATATCTCATTAAATGATGAATAGATTTTTACAAACTAATTTGAATGTTGATTGACGTCAATTTGATTCTATTCACACGAAGACAACGATTCAAAACACAGTGGTAATTGATAAAACGTAACCTTTCACCGCTATTAACAAAATTAAGGACGACGCTATTAAGGTTATGTAAACAAAGTACGCGAAATCATTTCCTAATTTCAACATTCCACGATGTTTACTTAAAATGAAAGCAATTCGAATAAAAAGCGGTTATAGTACATAGTATATACTATTTGTGAGATGAAATAAAATACATTTTAATTGGTTCTAAAAATACCATTAAAACTTGTAGCAATTGATAATTTAATTTAGTTTTCTAGCCGGTATGAATTAATTAAAAGTCTAAACGAAGATGTGTTCATTATTAATACTACAAGTGTCTCGGGCACATGTCGTTTTTCCCTAGTCTTTGCGCAAAGTACGATACTATAACGATCGTCAAACTGCTTTTTATTCCGCCTAGGGTTGTCACTTAATGGTATTTTGATGTATTCGGCTTCGATCCGTTTTATTTACAGCCTTACATCTTGGGTGTGATTTTTTTTCATCACAATATGGGCGCAAACAAGCAATGGAAGGCAAATACAGTAGTTACAGATGTCGTTTGTTGTTACTTTTTAGTCATTGAGAATTTATTTCTAGTGTTTATAAAGTTAGCAGCCCTATCAATAATCCAGTTATAGAGTAGTCGGGCGGGGGTGCATCGGCCGCGCGTCATGTAGGTCAGTTACAGCTAGTCCTGCGCCGTGACGTCGCCTGACTCATGCTCGACTTACACGCATGTTTTCCGTTCACGTTGCAAACCGATCTCACCGTAAACAAATCAATTTACAGCTAAATTGACAATAATTTTAATATAATATTGCTGCTAGATATATTTATGCCACTTAATCAAATATTCGTAATTGTCTATTCCTTCTCGGAATCTCATCGAATACATTGTCGATTGCCGATAAAGTATGGTTTTAATATTATTTTGCAAGGCAATCTAAAAATAAGTTTATTTCGTAAGCCCAGCTATACAGGATGTTTTTGTTTAGATTCTTTTTTTTAACGTTAATTAATAAAAATACTCTTGAAAAACCTATGAAAATGTAAATATACCTCCTTCACTGTACATTCAAAAGATTACTGCTTGGTTAAAATATATAGAGATATTGGCATCATGAAGGTTGTAAATAAATGGTAGATAGTTCGAGAAAGTCATACCTTTTGTAAAATTGACTTTGATAAATAGCAAAGTTAACAAGAATATTGATGCAAAGATGTATAGAAAGGTATCGCTAAAATACATTGATGCGACGAGACAGCGCACGACGACGGTGCAAAGTGTACTCGTTAATATTATTATGATTTATGGTACATGTAACCCAGTTGCGAGACGCGAGACTCGACTCGCTTGCGAAATCGATTAGGTACATCGAGACATTTCTGTCAAATTTCACTTATATTTCAGTCCTCTGAATGTTTTGCTTTGAGGATAATTCGACAGAAAACGCATTACTATGAACTTCTAAACTCAACAGTACTCTATTGATATAAACTTCCATAATAATTTTTGTATGGAACAGGAAAAATAAAATAAGGGAAACAGAATAAGGAAAAGCAACTTTAATCAAACTCTTTAAAAGTTATTATTTTCTCATTTGCGTTATTAAGAATTTAAATATTTGTACACGTTTTAAATATAACTTATCTGTGGATATCAAATAAGCGTAGAGCAATTCAAGTTAGCTTTAAACCATGCGCAAGCGCAGTACCATTGGGTAGGAAAACTGTGACATCCTGCGTTATCGCTCGCCGAATGTAGGTCGCACTTGCGCCGTTTGAAAATAATTTTCACCGCGCGCTCGGTACATTATTGCGCCGTTTATGAAACCGTTGCATACGTTTAGAACGCGTTCGAAAACTTAACTCAATAACATAGTGCTACAAATAACCTGTGTACAATAGGCAATTGCTCGAGTTTAGTATGCATCTCGCGGTATGACGTACTTAGATTATTCATATGTAAATTCATTGAACAGTATTGAATAAACCAACTTTAACCGACTTTAACTGAACAGTCGAACTCATCAGTTAAAGTTTTGCCTACACTCATACAGTTTTAACTGAATAGATTGACTCTTCAATTCAACTGTCGGTTAGAAACAAGGGCGGATCCAGCTTTGGCGCTAGGGGGGGGGGTCTCATAGTCGTGGTCAAGTCAAGAGCTTGACAAAATATGTAAATATATTTTGTCAAGCTGTTGACCAACCAAGCTGGGGAGGGGGTCATAACCCCTATGATCCCCCTCTGGATCCGCCGGTGAGTTAAATGATATAATACTGTTTTTTGTTAAATCAGTTTTTTTATTTGTAAATATAACGCGAATATTCAAATAAAATATAACATTTTTTGACATTACATTTTTGTTTCTATTCCTAATACATAAACACCAAATTTTTAATGACCAGATTGCCAGATGACCACAAAAAAATTCTCGAAATAACCACGTATTAAATTCAGTCAAGTAAAGATTTAAGTTCTCGAATCCGCCTTTCCACAATTACTGTGTACCATAACTTAGTAAACATAATAACTAACATTGTAGCGAAAGCTTAACAATGTAGCTACCTATATTTAAACAGGTAAATTACGATTCTAACATATTCCCCTGTTAAATTCCTATAATAACTTCCTATTCAATCCTACAAAACATTTACGTGAACAGATGAGAACAAAATAAGCAAAAACATTAACTAACGAAGTCTGCTTGCATGTTAGAACCAGGATATATTCACAGTAACGTAGACGTTAATTACCGGGGACTATTCCTATGTTGAGACGGGTACATGTCGCATCAGTGTGAAGACACCCTAAGGCTGACCAGAAGGCATTTTACAGTTAAGGACCTTTATTTCCTACCCATTTCGATCACAAAATGTAATGAAGTCGAAACATGGTCATAGTTACGTAGTACTATAGTCTGATGTACGATATTCATTCTAAATGGGAAGCGTATTTAATTCTTCTGTACTAATTTTCTAGCTTTGTCGTATCACAGGTGATTTAGTGTGAATAACCCCTTTCACCGGTTATAAAGATTCACTTTTCTAAACACTAACTTTGATGCGAAACCCGAGGTACTACAAATTATAATTACTTTCGATGTTATCAAAGAAATTGTCGAACCGCTGCCTTCTCCACCCACTTGCGTCTGATTTGTGTACACCACGGTAACTCCCACCGCTCTTAGCTAACGAATTAACTAGTCATCGAGTAAAACCAATTAGGTTTGAATGCTAAAATTAATTAATGTGCGGATTAACTTAACAAGGCCTAGGCAACAAATTTAATTGAAATTTCTCTTAAAGAAAATAAAGACTTGGGATTATTTTGATTAATTCAAACCGTCTATGGTAACCTCTTTATTTATTTGTCAAGTTTCAAATATAGTTTCAAAACCTTACATTATAGAGTGTATACTTTATAGAGTGATATAGAAACTTGACATTTTTGTGGAAAAATGATTAGCACGAATGAAAAATTATTTACATAATAATTGTCGAAGTCAATTGACATTGTGTAGACGACAATTTTCAAAATTGATAATAAATTAGAAATATTAAAGTCAAAGACAGGATAAATGTTGCGTAATTATCACTTAGTTGCGTTAACTCGTCTATCCGTGGGATTGATGGCGAACCACCCACTGGATTTCAACGAGAGAGATTTAAATTGCATCGCATTCATTCAACGTCCAGTCTACATCAGTGCGATCTCTGTGGGTGATAAATGCCTCCCTTTTCAAACTCTGTCTGCAGTAATGAACTGCTGTTTACAACAAACATAGCTCAAATAGACTTTGTATTTATACAAATAATTAACTTCGTTCGTTTTTATAAACACAATGTATCTGTAGAATTGCTCTTTCGTTTCTGAATTGTTCGAAAAAATTAGTTGAGATCCGATTTATAGCTGAAGTAAGAATAGCATAACAAAATTGTGTTTTGCCAGATCGCTACTTTTTTATAATAGAAAGTGGCAAACGAGCAAGAGGTACCTGAATTCGCCAAAACATTGACAATTGCAGATGCGTTGCCTATCCTTAATCGACGGAGGAGGAGATGCAAATAAAGATGATATTTCTCCTTCCTATGCGTCTCCTCCGCCGTCAAATTCACTTCCCATCCTTCTCCTATAAGAAAAGGGTGTTAAGAGAAAGGAACTTTAATTAGGCCTCTGGCACCACATTCATC
>DVQG01000618.1:0-13622 GCA_018231605.1 Papilio ambrax
TAGGAGCGCCGCGCGGCGAGCCCCCGCCCGCCCCGCGCCCCGCGGCCCCGCCAGCCCAGCTAGACCCGCGCGCACCCCGCGGCACCCCGCGACACCCCGCGCAACCCCGCGGCACCCCGCGACAACACCTACACAGGGATCGTGAACTACACTAACAGGGCCACAATTAACTCTATCACGAACTATTGAATAGGGTTGCCACATTGCCTTTACCACGATAATCGCGATAGCTTTATTTTTAACACAAAACACCCGAAGTATTTGGTTTTGCGTGTTTATTTTCATACAACCAAATGTTAAGTTGATGTCATTTGTAACACTAAACTGTGAAGTTTGCGAAACACTCACATGTGCAGATTCGAGCTTGTAGCATACTTCACAGTCTTTATTTTTCATCAAACATTGGCATGTTGTTAATAAATTATGTCCACAATGATATGTCAACATAAAATTTAATGTTGACCAGGATTGACGATTCTTAGTACTGTTTTAAAAAAAAAACTTAAACACAGTAAAATTTTATTAAAAACAAAGAATAATTATAGAAAAAAAGTGTAATAACTTTAATATATTTAAATTTTGCGTTTTACGATAATATACTAATATAAAGGATGTTACGAAGTAAGGTGTGTGCTCCTTCTCTAATGAAATTTTGATCGAAATTATGTAAAACGGGCGTATCCCAAATATTTTGTGACGTGTGTTAACTCTTCCAAGCAGCTGACGTGCAGCTGGTCAGTGTCCATCGTGCCCCTACTATGAATTACAAGGTCTTATGGTTATTAAGTGGTATTTACCGAAGTGTAATATAATACTAGGCAGTGAAGCTCGTAGAGCCCGTACCACGGTGCGCTGTAAGTGTGTGCGGGTCGTGAAATGAAAAGGTCTCGAAGTGTTCCCGCGGGCGAGAACTGATCGACTTTATTTGTATCTGTATCGTATCACACCGTACGCCAACTACGAAGAAACATTCGGCAACGAAATTGTAGTAAAACGTTTAGATATATTGCTGAATATTTCATTTGAACTTAAATTTTTTATGCACTTCACTGTAGTGGATGCGGTCCGATGCGAGCAGTGTTAACAGTGCTTAACAGCCGCCACATAAGTGTGTCAAAAACGAAATCAGATGCCGATAAATTGTTAAGTAGCATAAACATATGACATGGAGATATTTTTAAAATGTTACAGTTTGGCTTTAATTTGAATACGTCGAACTACAAATATATCAACCAAATCTGTCAAATATCAATCACGGTATCAAAATAATTCGAGCGTACTATACTGTGACGTGTCAAATTACAACTGTTGGAAAGGAAAGGTGTACATAATTGTTGAGATTTAACAATAAATTTGATTGTGAGAATGTAATGTATGGGCATGTGATGACGTCACCGCCGGCGGGCTGCGCACGCGCCGCTGCAGCGACAGTGGGGGTCAGGCCGGTGATACATCACTAACTGGACTTTCATTGTTTTTTGCTAACACTTATTAGTGGATGCTTATGTTTGTTTTGTTGGCTTTCGAAATATCAGTGTGATTTTCCTTTAATATAGAAAATAAATAGATATGGTTTGTTTTTATTGACTTACGTAAGGTCAAAACGATCATCGAATAAACAGCTTGAAACAAATATACACATATTTTTTTGGTTTGTTACATGCCGGAGGTGTTACTTTTAATTTATATTTCACGATTAATTTTCAAAATGTTTTATGCATTAGCGATTTAGTTTAAAATATTTAATACTGTAAATTAAGTTAAATGTGTACAATAATTTATAGATAATGCATATGTATAAAGTGTTTGATGTAATGCCTTATCATTAAAGTCACTCATATAAAATTTCATTGTTTGAGATAATGAAGAATTAACTTACATTCAAATTGTCACTAGCTACTCAACGGAAGTGCTTCTTAGTATGGTAATTATACTCCAGCATTACAAAATGTTTGTATGTACCCTAATTAAATTCTATAATATTTAAAAGTTTTTTTATTTCTTGTCGTTTAGTGTTCATGTTCCTTTAACCTTTACTAGTTGTGTTTTCAATTTAAAGTGTACAATTTTATTTCGTTTGTATACTGTTCTGTTATAAAAATATAACATAACGACGGCCCTGTATTCATGATGCGAATTATATTAAGTACTTATAAGAAAAGTGTAATATTAAGAAGCAATAATTTATATGTAAGTAAGCTTTTACTAAAAGCTTTATAATAAAAGTTTTATCACAGTACTACTTTTAAATCCCCCAACTTCCTTTCCCAAATGTTCTTACCTAAGGAAGTTATCGAAAATTTTATGTCAATATTAAAATAATGTTATACATCAGCTCTGTTCCTATTTTGGCAATGAAGAACGAATAGTTCAAAAACTGTAGCCAATAGCAGCAAAGCAAGGTTACTACGGTAATTTAAATCCAAGATAATGGCAAGAGCCATTTGATTTTTGCTATGGAAAGTTTTACTGAATACAAAAATAAAATAATATATAAATATATTTAAACAAAGCCGCACGGGTACAAGAAGCGTTTTAATAACTTTTCTTTGTCTGTTTTTATCTATAATCTTTGATTGTCAATGTCATTTGTTTGTCGTTGTCTAAATGTCAATGTGTTTGCGAAATACCGAGTAAACAAATTTTTCCAAGGAAATAAGTTTCATTTGAAGAAATATAAAAAATATACAATGGCTGATTCAACAGTAACTGATGTAAGCAAGATGAAAGTGGTTGAATTAAGAAAAGAGTTGAAATCACGTGGACTGTCTTATGTCGGCGACAAAGCGGAGCTTGTGGCTAGGTTGCAAGCCGCTATAGCGCAAGACGACCACGGAGATATCAACTTGGATTCAGATGAAATAGATTCTGACGGAGTTCTAGAAGATGAAGACGATAAAAGCCACACAGACATATTAGACGATTCCGCCGTAGATACACTAAACGAGGAATTGGCACTTGAAGAACATCCCGAAAAACCTACAATTGAATCAAAACCCCAGAGAACATTAAAAAGAAAAATAAATGCCCCATCCGCAGAACCGGCCAAAGAAAAATCACAAGATATAAAAGAATCTGGTACGAAAAAAATTGTACTGAATAGAGCCATATCCTTTACACCTAAACAAACTGAGGAAAATGTAGAGACAAAATCCGAGGAACCTCCGTCATCCAACGTTAGCAAAGTCAAACTAGTTACAGACGTTGATCCCAAGACTAGGTTGGAGATGAGAGCCAGACGATTTGGCTTGCCTGTAAAAGTGACAGAGGCAGAGAGGAAAGAAGCTAGAAAGCAACGGTTCCAGACTTCAGAGCAAAATACCATCAGCTCTGCAACTCCTGGCTCGTTACAGGATAATCTGGAGAAACTAAAGCAGAGAGCTGAAAGATTTGGACAGTCTGTATCCTCAATAATGGCAGACATTGAAAATAAAGAGAGGTTAGAAAAACGTAAGGCAAAGTTTAATGCTGCAAAATGAGTTGACATAAATTTTAAGTTACTTTCATTATTAATTTACAGTTACGGACATTACTAATTTTAGTAATAAAATAGTATTCAATAAGTCATTTAATAAAGTGGTAATATATCAACTTGCATGGAATAATCCCGGAGTCTTGAAAAATTTAAAGTCACTAAATATAAATGCTAAGAAATTTTGTTAATACTTAAACATAAGTGGAAATATAGGCAGTAATGTTACTAGTCCATAAAGTTCAAAATATCAAATTCTTGCATATAACCCTTAGACAATGTCACTACATAACAAAATAAAGTGTCTATCGCAAATAAATATGTTTACTCTCCATAAAATATATCCCCAGACATAAATACACTAATTTTCATTAAATAAAATATTCAGATATGAATGAAATATTTTTATTCATTATTAAATGGTAATTCAAAAAAGTATTCTGTAATGTTTGCACTGTTGTTAACATGTACAGATGTTTTATCAGGATTTGTTTGATTCTCTTCCTTGTCACTTAAAAAATCTTGTGGAATACATAAACCATACTCTATATTAGGCTCTTTACATAACAAAGTCCATCTTATAGCTATATCTTTATGTAAAGACTTTCTAAAGACTAAACAATGCATATGTTTAAACTTCTCATATTTAATTCTAGAAAAACCTAAATATGCTAAAGTATATCTCCAACATTTCATTAATCTAGAATTGGCTCCAACATGCTTAGAATCTGGAGTGTTTATTATCAATATTCCTCCTAGTTTTAAAAGATTGTAAGCTCTCACACATGCCTCTATCCTTAATTCTGAATTGGGAATGTATTCAAGCAGGAAGCAGAATGTAACTATGTCATAATAATTTGGTTCTAATTGGTTTATTCTATGGTTTTCTGTAATCATTTCTTCGCCAATGCCAACATTTAGAAAATCACATTGATAGACAGAATTATTTGCCGGGCACAGGTCAATTGCCAATACATCCAAGTATTCATAATTTTTAAATGGATTATAACAGCTGCCTACATCAAGTAATTTTAAAGGTAAGGTAAACTGTTCTAAATTATCAATATTAATATCAATTTTGATTGATATTTCTATTTCTTTTTCACGAAATTTTAAATACTGTTCATTAATGTAATAATTATAGCAAAAATCAGCAGACCATTGTATTCGAGACACAACATGATGAGATTTGTCCAAACAATTGGTATCCCAATGTACAGTTGCTAATCGTTCCATACATATTGCATACTTTTTTAAAACATCTTCATTTTCACAATGTTCAAGCCATGCTCTACGAAATCCTATTTTTGAAGAAGACTTTCTCAAAGAAGCGTGTACTTCCTTTATATAGTAAGCCAATTCTTTGTGTTCTTTAGTAGCCATGACGTCTAAATGGCTTTTAGATTATTTTATATGGATTTAAATTGTTTTCATGACACTGCAAATTTAAATAAAATTTGAACATTTTTAATTAATAAATGCGTATTGCGTATACAGTACTGGTTCGAACTTGTTGGATATTGACAGTTGTGGTTGTGTTTACGTCGATTTTGAAATCGCAAAAAGATAAAGTTCAAAACGCATCCATGGGACAGTTTTATAAACTTAAGAAGTAAATAATGCGTACAAAATAGAGTTACATTCATATTAATTAACATGATAATGAAAGACTAGAAAAATCACTAATCTTTTAAAGTTATATTAAATATTTTTTACGAGTTACAGATTACCACAACCCAAACTGGCAATACTAGTCCTTGCTGTCAAAACAAAATAAATTAACAAAAAGGTGGAGGCGCTAAAATTATTTAATTTGGATTAGTTATTATTACAATATGAGTCAATTATTGGAAACCGAAGGCCAACATTCTGATGACATCGTTGACCAAATACTATTAGACTACGACAAAACGATAATGTCAATACCTGATATAGAAAATGAGCCCCATTTACTTATATCTAAAGTATGCTTCTATTTATATATTATTGTCCGCTTTAAATCCTTGTTTTGATTGAAAATTTTAATTACAGGTACGTAAGCACTATATGGAGTACATAATAAAACTTTTGTCAGTAAACTATGAAAAACATCAAAAGCAATTCAACAAAAATATTCGTTTACCAAGCGCAATATGGAGGTGTGCGAAAATTATAGAAATGACTGCCGCTCAAACTTGCATGGTAGTTCAAATATATCGGAAAAATATTGTCGGTGTGGTATGTATCGATATTTTACCTTATATTTTTTCATTCCATGTGCAAACTTGAATTATTTAAATATTTCAGATTAATGAATTAAAACTGGACACGACCAAGGGTAAACTGTATAAGACTTTGTATGATTTTTTAAATACAACCCCAAAAAATGAGAAGAGAGTACAAACTACACTAAGTAAGTCTAATAATTGTACATGTCAATGTACGTGCAATCAGAGGAGAAAGCGTCGTCGGGAAAATATTCAAAATCAAATCATAACTGATAATGTAACATCTACACCTAGTGAAAAACTACTAGATCCCAGTAATAACAGTCCGGAACAGACAATAACAAAGGTAACAGAAGTTAGTGTTATGACAATGAATAATGTACCCTCAGAAACACCTCTCCATACACAAAATGTAGAACCACAAGACTCTGATAATTTACTAAGACAATTAGAGATATTATTCCAAGATGACAATAATGAGAATGATATTTTTGAACAATCATTATGGAATGATCCGAATCCTGCCAACGAAGAAATACCCAATGACAATAAAAAAGATAATTGTAAATCAGTAAATATAATAGAAAGTAATAATATATCAACTGCAAATATTACCCAATCTTTAGATGAAAAATTAGCATCTTTAGCTGGACATTTTGTTGAGAACAATGACAATAATACAAAACCAACTAATAAAAAAACAAATCCAACATCCAATAAATGGCTGTGTGAAGAATATTTTATGAAGTTACAACTATATGAAATATTGGACCAATTGAGGGATTGTAATAGAGCAAAGCTTGCCAGGGTAAGTAGAATAATTTATTTCTTGATATAATTGTGTTATCTAAAAAATATTCTTTTAAACTTTGGTTTAAAAGAATACTTTTTATATGTTTTGAAAAATAAAATCTGACATTCTTACTGTTAAAAAAAATTATGATGTAACCTGAAAATATTGTCAACATAATTCAAAGATATGTGTGAACTCAACCTGTTGTGGGCCAGAAGTCACCATTAACTTAGAGTAGGCTCCAAACTCCTCAGTGGGGATATATAGTGAGCTGATGATAATGATGGATAAATAACATTCTGTCTTACTATAATTTTATTATTTACAGTATATTTGCATTATCAGACAATCTTGCAGTGTTCCACAAATAGCTAGTTTTTAGAACATTTTTTATGCATTTAGGACCAAAAGGATGCAATTTTTAAAGGTTTATTTAATTTTTTGTAATTACAGGTAAAAGATATATTGAAAGATATATTTGGAGAAGATAGTGATGATGACGGTGTTATGTCACCGCTGGAGGAGACACCTGAGTTTGTGAGGAGTTGTAAAGAGAGAATAGCACCCTGGGTGGTGAAAGTTCTCACCCCATTCTATATCAAAGGTCGGATAAAAGGAAAAGCTTTGTTTAAATCACTTGCTAAACATTTAATTAGGCTTATATACCAGTGTAGTAAATATCCAAGTAAGTATCTTTTATAAGATAGATTTCCACTGTGAAAATACTTTTCAAACTTGAAACATTAATACAATTAATAACGCATTAACCATGAACTTATGATGGAAAACCATGAACTAATATTACCTATAAAAAACATAAAACAAGGTGTAAATCGCAAAATTGTGTCTATGTAGAAGCCATAAGCAAGTATTAAAATATTGTGGACTGCTATATGTATGAAAATTCTATCTTTACAGATGAATATGAAGTGAAAAGTTTTGTAAGTGATTTTCTTGAGAGCCATAAACTTATAAGATGTGAAGCTGACTTTAAACAATTCAGAATTAACAATATTTGACTGAGGAGAAATCTTGGAAGCAATCATGTTCCTTCGCTTATTACCATTGTGGTAAACGATTTTCAACAATTATATCTATAAAATAGGTAATGTTTTTGAATAATTAAAATATCAGAGTGAGAAAATACAAAAGTACAGAACTGAACCTTGTTATTAGATAACATAATTTACAGTCCATCCATTATTTAATCTATCATTTAGTCTGAAAAATAATTAAAGTTACTTACCACAGTGAAAACCCTGATATCTCAAACCTTGCAATTCGAAAACAATAATGGAATTTTTTGAAAATATGCTGTGATTGCTGACATCTTACATAGGAAAGTGTGTTTACACATTATGTCCAGTATAGATAACACTAGTTTCAAAAAATCGATTCAGTAAGTCAAAGTTAAACACATTGTTGTCTTAATTAAGAATTCCTCATCAAATATATATTTAATTCTTAGTTTACAGTCAACAACTCAATAAAATGAAGTTTTTTGCATTTCCCTTGACATTCGAGATATCGAGATTCTACTGTATTATGTTATTTAAGCTTAGAAATGACACAAACATTGAAAATAATAGAAATAGATATGACTATAGATATTTAATTGATATTTTATTCATTTAGTTTTCTTGTTTGGAATATTTTCTGCATCATCACTCTTTCTTTTGTCTATTTTCATAAACCAAGAAGTGATAGTTGATTGAGCACACCTTTTATTTTCTTTTGATATTCTCTTATTACACTCATTTGATTTGTAGCGTGAATTATTAACTACTGTAGAAACTTGATGCCATGATAGTACAGTTGGCTTTAAATATGAAACTGCCATATCTGCATTAACATTTTCAATGTCTATCCATGCCTGTAAAAAGGAATTATATTATTTTTTAAATAGTATTATTGCTCATAATTTAAAACCCGTCCAAACTGTATTAAAAAGTCCTTTTATTATAAAAAAAATCTTATGAGCATTATCTACTAGTTTATGTTCTAATCTCATGACAATTAGATTAAAGCAATATTTTAATATTGTAAACAAAGTTTAGTCATAATTTAGAGATATTATCTCAATAAGGGTCTATAGAGACAGCATAGGACAGAGGGTGGAGCATATTTTTTATCGCAAATAAAAATGAGCATTACAACAATTGAAACAAGGTATACTTTTACTTTGCACATCTTCTTTTATGAAAAGTAAGCATATATAGAATTCTAAAGTAAAATTTACCTTGCTCCAATCCTATAAAGCTTAATTTCATTTATTCTGCTCTATGTTTTGGTGTGTATGAACCCTTAGTATATTGTTAGTTTTATTATTTTGTATAATTTAGAAAAATCTCCAAACATATGTCAATTAATAATATTTGATTATTACGAAAAATAGGAGCAGGTTACCTTTATTGATTATAATTTTTGTCTGATTGATTATTTAAGTGATACAAATTCTGTTGTACCCTGGACCACTAATCTTATGAAAGATATGGATGGTGACTGTTTAGTTAAGTTAGGTAACTAGTAACTGGCAAGACCAGCGAGGCTATAATTAAGGACTGTCTTAATTCGTATAGTTAGGATTGTTTTTATTCAGACAGGGATGTATAGTCTGTCAGAGGTATATTTGAGAAACAGGCATACTAAAGTTATTTTCCTTGTATAATTGATATTTGTTGATTAGATAATCTATAAAATAGGTGTATTACAAATACCAGTGGAACTACAAGGTACTTTACAATAAATATATCTTTTTTTGCACATCAAAGTGTGCACCATTTGAAATATGGTTTATGAAATAATACTTAAGTGATACCTCTATTTGTTCTTCTGTTTCTAAAATGGCAGGCATTCTGTGATGTAACCATTCTAATTTACTGCTTGAATCCATAGTAATAATAGTGTATGAATAAATAATGGTATCATTTTCTTGCCAAATGTTATACAGCCCAGCTATATATAAAAGTTTGATGCCTTTCCATCCACTTTTTTCATCATAACTGTTTTGCCATGTGCTAGAGTCATCAATCTAGAATTTTAATAAACAAATAAATAATTAAAAGTCTTTTTCATCTGTATGACATTTAAAAATTTTTCTTTTTATACTAATAACTTATCAAAATATTAATTACCTCTGGAAACATTTACAGACTAAAGTTAAAAAAAATAAAACAATCAGTATGCAAAATATTATTCCACATCAAGGCCTAAGAAATGTTGAAAACGAAAAAATAACTTGCAATTTTTTAGCTTAAGGTTCAACATTCACGAAAAGAATTGTCTGTTAATATATAATTTTTTTTTTACTTTCTTTAAACATGATGAGAACTGTTTAAATAAAATATTCAGAAACACACCATGTGTTTTTTTTTCCTCATATTAATAGATTTATGATGCTACATGCTAAAATATTGGTATCACCAAAATATGCA
Source organism: Papilio ambrax (assembly GCA_018231605.1). Taxonomy (NCBI): domain Eukaryota; kingdom Metazoa; phylum Arthropoda; class Insecta; order Lepidoptera; family Papilionidae; genus Papilio; species Papilio ambrax. Next base: position 9,907 of record DVQG01000618.1, read on the forward strand.
AGAGTGGTATTTTTGAAGGTAATTTTAAATATCTTACCTTTATGTGTTCTTCTTGTGGAGCATACATGTAAAAAGGTTGCTTAACTTTATTTTTAACAGTACTTTGCCATTCGTAATAGCCCTCAACCATTATTATACATCTGCCTCCATTTAACAAAATAGGGTTATAAAGTTTTGATGTTCTTATGTTCTCTATTCGACAATTATTTGTACTTAAACTATTTGTGCGATAGTTTCCCTTAAACAAAAGGATTAATGAGGTATAGCATATTTTTAAGCACATTTACCAGATGATATAGACATAAAGATCAATGTCTTAATTACATATAACTTTAAGCTTGTCTTGAATGAAGTACTATGTTACATTGTCTTCCCATAGATTTAGATTTAAATATGTGAATGCGTAAACATGTGTTAGGGAGTTTAAAAAACTATTAAGATTTTTCGTCAACATAAATCAAAGTACAGATTTTTGTACCTTATGCCATGGAGGTATCAGCCCCCACATCATAGGCTTTAAAATTCTACTGCTTTCAATACTTTTATAATTCTTAGACGATATTAAGACTGGCGTAACATCAGTTGGTGCAATGTTATAAGAAGGTACGTATTCTTTTCCGTCATTATGCTCCTGTAGCCATTCAGGTTTATTAAACGAATCTTTTTTCTTATCCTTGTAACTACAGGCACAACGAAGTTGTTCTTTATTTAATGATCTAGAAAATATTTAAAATTACTCAGTATTTACTATTAGTATTACAAAAACATTACTATTACGAAATATACACACAGTCCAGTTCGACCACACATATTAAACGATGATAAAAGTTTCAATTTAAATTGATAAAACAATCAGTGATTTAAAGTTTATGTTTTCCCGCGCAATCTAGCGACAGTGCAATGTGCAAGGCAAGTCACTGTAAGTTGAACTTGAAAATATTCGTATCCGCACTGTGACCAGCACTTGTTTGACATTGACATAATGAACTGTCCTATACAACTTTGTGTCCTTATCTTTTGAAAAGTATGCAATTTTCAAGTATTTTTTGTACTCCTATGGATTCTTTAACATTTATAGCATTTATAGAAAATGAAATTGTATTTTATTTCCGTAAAAACCCTATTTTTTCAAGTATTTATCTATGGAACATTCGCTGATTTCTTTATTCCACTGGTCAGGCGATAGCAATGGTATTTTGTACATAATTGACTTTCGCCATTTTGGCGCCTATCGGCATCATTTAATAGTGGTGGTGAAAACTCGAACTAATAATAGCGATTGAAATAATTGGAATTAACCGTCAGTAACATTACAGGTGCGTTCATGTCGAAACAAAACAAAAGCTGTCATTTTCAAGGAAGGACCAATCCAATAGGACATCATTGTCAGTATTTGACATTGACAATTAATTTATAGAATTGCGAATTTGTGATTGAGAATGAAGTGATAAGACTGGATAAAAGTGTTTTGGTTGGTTAGATTGGATGAAGGCAGACGAGGGTTACCTAAAAATGTCAACCCAAATTTGTTGAAATTCCGTATGGTACTTCAATAATGGCTTTCTAACTTTATTAATGTGTGATGTTTATTCGGAAATAAAATCATGTGGAAATATGTTACGCGTCGTATACGAGATGCTTTAGAGAAGAGTGTAAACCATTTCGATAAACGTAGTTCAACAGGCGTCGTTAATTCAGCTGGAAGCACCCTTTCGGAGGAGCAAAATAAACGCATAGGATCACCATCTTGCTGGCAAAATCCACGAAAATGTTGGAAATCGTTTTGTAACGACGATACTAAAAGCAAAAGGTGGAATTTTGATGATCTAAATCGCACTTGGATAGGTGCCATAACATGGGTAAATATTACTATTGGCTATATTGAGGCAATACTTATTTTTATAATGTAGACAAACACAACTTTTATTCATCATATATAGATAAGCTATTCATATTTTTACGAAAAATAGTAAAAAACTTAGTTCCAAGAGAGACCATTGTTATTTTTCTTCTCCACATATTATAAGATTATTATTCCACAAACACAATTTTTATGTTGTTTATTTTATTTTTATTTATTTCTTTATCTTACAGAGCAGTGCTTTGGTTATTGGTTGGTACACAAGTCAGCTTATCCATCTTAAACTCAAGTACAAATGCAGAGATGATGAAAAGAAATGTTATCCCGTCAACTGTTTGCTTTCATCACTGCACCCTTATATTAATTACATCAGTAAGAGTGCAGTTGAATTGAATTCAAGCAGAAAGATCGAAAAAGCTATAGCAAGTGTACCGATACATGTACATTTGTTATCTAATGAGAACAAAACAAGTGAAAAAGCATCAACCAGTGGTAGCAACAGTTCTACAAGTACTGATGATGAACTTGGGGAGGTGTTGAACTCCATAGAGAACAGACTGGGCTTAGCTGCTATTGAAAATGGACAGCATCAAGATGGCTTAAATTTGCTGAGGTAAATAACTGCTATAGTTAACATATCAGTATATCCATAGTTGGATTTGTGAATTAATGTTGGTTTATATTTATGTAGCTTTAAGATTGTGCAATATTGATATTGTATTTTAGATCTGCAGCCAACCGTAATCATGCACCAGCCTTGTTCAATCTGGGCTTATGCTATGAGATGGGCATGGGTGTAGCCATTGATGAGAAAATGGTGAGTTCTTGATTTAAGCTGTTGAATCTTACAAATATATTTTAGTGCTTACACTAATGAGACAAGTCATTTATAAGAAGCTGTTCTTTAACAAAATCTTTTTAACATTTTCCACCTTTATAGGGTAGAGGAGATCAGTTGCCCTAAACATGAAATGCTTCATATATCTATATTAATGGAATTTCAGGCAATGGAGTTGTATCGCATGGCAGCTACACAGCAGCATCCAGGTGCATTGTACAATCTGGGGATCTATTATGGGCAAGGTCGTGGTGGTCTAACCAGAGACACGGGCACAGCCAAGCGACTTCTGCGCCTGGCTGCTGTGCAGGGCCAGCAAGACGCCATCAAAGCTCTCAGTGGTCTCGATGACACACCACAACCACAACCATACACTGATAAATGGGAGAGTAACTTATATTCTCCCGATGAGAATTTTGCACCAACACATTCGGTGCTTTTTGTAGAAAATACTGGACTTAATTATAATGTTTTAGTTTGTTAAGTTGATTATGTAGGTGTTGGTTGCGCATTTATATTGTTTTTTTTTAGAAATACCAGATTTGTCGTAAACTAACATTTTATATTCTTATTGTTAGTGCTTCATATTTCAAGCACCTACTAGCTGAGGGGTACAAAAGCACTGCTTGCATCTAATATTTTTTTTGTAGTCATACAAAATTGTTGCTTGTTTAATAAGCTACAATTTAATATGCCTAGTTTAAAAAATTGTAATGAAGCATATTTGCCTTTTTACCCCTCAGTCATGATAATCTGTAAAACAGATCTATTTTATAGGTAATAGTTTATTTTCTTAACATTTAGCCTCGGGAAAGGTAAACTGAGTTTACCAAGTCCTGACTATGAATATGTAAATTTCTTTAATATAATGTTGTTTTACATTTTTAATCACTTTCTTTCAATAATTTCTATCTTGACTAAAATTACAGTAGTTAGAATGAAATAAAATTTCATTATAAGGTTTTCAATAGTTTTTACTTAATAAATTAATTTTACTTGAATATTTTTAGGTTTATA
>DVQG01000619.1:0-13619 GCA_018231605.1 Papilio ambrax
TACTAATATTATAAATGCGAAACTTTAGATGGATGGATGTTTGTTAGAGTTTGTATCCTAAATAACAGAACGGATCTTGACAAAATTTGGCATAGACCTAGATGATAGTCTGGAAGAACACATAGGATACTTGCTGTTGTTTTTTTAATTCCACGCGGACGGAATCGCGGGCGAAAGCTAGTATAATAATAAGTCAATAGAAATTAAAGAAATTGTTTTAAAAAAGTTTCTAACATCAAAGGACGCGTCTATAACACTACAATAATTCAATCATTACTTTTGTTGTCTATATCTTAACTAGCGTTGTAAAGGGGAGATATTTGTATTTTTGCATGTATTGAAATAACTCAAAAAGTACTAGGCCGATTTGAAAAATTCCCTTACTGTTAGAAAGGTAATGTATCTGTAAGTAACATAGGCTTTATTTTTTAATTCCACGAGGGCGAAGTCGAGAGCAACAGATATATGCTGTAATACTACTTAATCGACTTTGTCTTCTTCAATTTATATTAAAAAAAGAATCGTTATCACAAACATATTTCATCAATATCTTAACAAACCTTTACAAGTAAAAATGAACTTCCAAGAACTGTTTAATTAAATACCGGTTATTTTTACATCCTACGGTTTAAATATAGATCCTCTCTCAGAATTGCTTTGCGGTGTTTATCGACAAATAAAAGGGATCTAAAGTGATGTACGCATTTTTTATCGATATCGACAATCTTGAATGGAATATTTTTAAGGATTTAAGCAACGTTAAAATCGCTTAAAACATTTATCATTGCTTTCACTAAATTGTCTACGTTTACATTAAAATGCACATTGAGTTCCTAAGATAATTATAACTTGTAACTTAATAGAGGATTTGTAAATGTATTAATTAATAAGGAAATAAAAAGGACCATTCCAAATTAGAAACCATACGCTTCTCTCTGGACATACGTATCTTTTTTACTTACAATTCAATAATTCGTCGATATCGATGTCGATAAACAACGCATCACTATCGTAACAGTTACCTCCTGTGCCACTTTTTCAGTCGTCATAAAACACGCAGCCATAAATATAATAATATGCGACGTGCACCTGACCGTCCAGCTAGCGAACAGTACACCAGACATATTACTGTTATTGCCTCTCCCACAAGTTTTACTCAAAGATAATTATATTTCTTACAAGGGAACAACTCGATAATTGAATAAGTGTTGAATCCTAACAGACTGCTGTTTTTATATAACAGCGAGCGATTAAAAGCCGGTTTCCCAGCTAAGTTTAACTATTCGTTAGTGTATTTGGTTTGATAACTTCATAAAATGCGTTACCGAATTACGTAACTTAAGTTTTACTTAATCAATAGTTAATGATAAAATAAATGGAAACTTCAGAAACCCGGCATAAGAACGTATTGGATAGTGGAAAGTGAATGTGTTTCTTTAATACAATAAACTTCTTAGAAAACAAAAGAATAATTGATGTAACTATATTTTTTACTACTTTTACCTTCCCAGTCTTATTATAAACAGGAAAGTGACATCACACGGTAAATTTTGCTTTATTAATAACCTAATCACCTCAAATTCCTTTACACAAATATGTAGTAAAGTATAAGATTATCTCTAAACCTTTCAATAAAGATGTCTGTATAAGATAAAAGGGTCAAATGCCGTCTAAATAAATAATACAAGCAAAAATGTGAAGAATTTGTGCCTTCTAACAACTCCAGCCTACAGCTTAAAGAACCTTCATTCAAGTACAATTTTGTTCTCGTATTACTCGAAAATTACCTACGCCAGCAACGCATCTGTGGTTCATTTTTATGTTGCGGATGTCTTTAAGCGTGGAATCAACTAAAATTAAGCAATCCGATACGATACGTTCATATCGTATCATCGATATCAATTATCAATATCTGTGTTAAGTCTTCTAAATCAATCTGTGTTAATAACGTGTAGTTAAAACTTTTTTTTAGCTCTAGTAGACACGGAGAAAATAAAAAATAGGGCATAAACAAAGAAGCGGTCAGTTGTCTGCGCCGACGCATCCGGCCCCGCGCATCCGGCTATATCGACAGCGCCGTACTTACGTGATCCGCGTTTGAATATCGAACCGTCTGTGACGTAATGACGCGCAAATTCTACACGTAACGTTACGTTAAGTAACCTCAAATCTGTGTTACCTAAACATCTGACATCACACAATATTACAATAGCTAATGTATACGGAGATTTTTAATTTAATTGCTCGTCGAAAAATAAAACACCTTACATCTTTCAAAGAAGGACCGTAAAACAGTAATTAAAGAATATTTTCCTATTCATTTAATTCCTGAATAGGTAATTAATGTTAATCAATTCTACTAAAGCAGAAGCTTTTATCCACTTAAAAGGAAATCCTTTAAGACTTTTAAAATAGACAATGTCTCCATCTCAAAGGTAATTGAAAGCAGCAAAAGTTTGTGCTAATCTGAAATGGATGGATTGTCTCGCCGATAGCCAATCTCTTTTCAATCTCTAAATAAAATCTTTTCGATTTAACCATTTCCTTTAAACAGTTCTTCAGCTAACGAAAGATCTTTGTAGTGGGAACGTGTGGTCCAAATCATAAGAAATGGTTGAATGTTTATCGTATGTTGTTTGAAAATGGGTTTAGTTTAAAGTTAAAAAATTGCCTTAACCATTGAAAATACGTACAAATCAGAAAGGCCAATTCACTTTTCTAAAGTTTCGTAAATGTTTATGCAGCTAACTTGTACTTCGTCAGTTACGAATTAAAAATGCTTACTAAAAGATATTGATGTTTTACAAATTTTATCTTACTAATGTTATAAAGTTTAGATGGGTGGATAGATGGAGTTTGAAGCCTAAATAGCTGAACGGATTTCGATTCAATTTGGTACAGATGTAGAGGATAGTCTGGTAGAACACATAGGCTACTTTTGTTTTTTTTTTTTAATTCCACATGGACGGAGTCGCGGGCCAAAGCTAGTACTAAAATAATTCGAAACGCTACAGTCTATTAAATGGGACACAAAATCACGAACAGTTACGAGCCGTCCACATAAAGGGACGTCGTATAAAATCCTACGCTTGATTTATATTGCTTACCGCGACGGCCATTTTCAGTGGAACTTAACACGCTTATGGCGCCGTCGACAGTATAAAGAAAATTAATTGGCAACCAGATACACTTTCTAGACATTGTGTGACTACTGACGTTTTATACGTACGAAATATGAGCTTGTTGGTTTGTTAATTATACTTAAGTTTAATTTCTCGATACTAAATTTGTTAAGCAACGACGTTAATTGACACACATAGTATACATTCAAAATTACGATATAGTGTAATCTACTTGTAATATATATTTTTTTAATAGGATTGCACGACTACAAGATGATGGAAAACTAAGACCTACTTTTAGCATTAAAATATAAAAACAAAATATATTTTAAGTCACAGATATCGAAATCAAAATACAAGCTTTAATCGAAACTTTTTTCAAGTCCATTGAATTCAATTAATCATTTATCTAAACGCAAAGAAATAAATAATTTAACAATGATTCTACGCCTAGCTGTTATCATTTAACGAACAAATTCCAAAAACAGCGACGACAAAGCTTTCGACGAAGCTTTCTAAGCTTCAATAATTCAACTGAGTGCGCTTGAGTGTCAATAAATCAAGCTGCGAGCTTCGAGCTTCCACGAAGTTGCAGGAAGGGAATGCATCGTATCGATATGGTCAAAACTACTCGACAGCAATTAAATGGCAAAACAAACGTAATTAAATAAATACTTAACTGTGACTAAATAAACTTGCTGAAATGCATTTGTAGACATTTTCACGTTTATTTTTTCATGCAAGAAAAAACAATGTTATTGGTAAACATCTTAGTCGTAGATTTGTTAAAAGAATTTATTATCTGTGTTTTCATGAAAGATTGATTAATGTCGTATGATGAAACATGAACCATACTCGTACTATTCTAATTAGTTACACCAAATTCGTCAAAATCTATTCAATCTCTGAGCCACAATTTAGCATTAAAAACCTAAAATTAAATACAAAAAGTTCGCAGCGATCTCCTAATCGAGATTTCGAGCAAAAATGTGTGCAAAATTCTTTATCTACCGTTGATGCATTGAAATATGTAAGATGGCAACATTTCCAAAACGGTGCTCCACTTACAAACTTGTTTGCAATTAGTTAGGTCCAGCTGAGAGGCAGGTCTTGAACAGGTCCCGACGTATCTGATCGTTGCGCACAACGCACGCAAATACAGGCGGATTTAAAATTAACTATGTTTCAAATGTACTGTTAGAATGTTCCGACAACTGTTTCTACTAATGTCATTTTCATGGTCACTGGATTAATGGAAATTGAAATGCTAAGTGGAAAACATTACAACCTAGTATAATAACTTTATAGCTCTACCTTATTTACTAATACAGGCTTTAAATCTAAATAAATTTAAACATTCTATCCTACAGCTGGTACGTAGTTGAAGTGACGTAATCTATATATTATATATATATCTATACTAATGTTATTATATAAACTAAAAAACGACTGCACCGATTTCAAAAATTCTTTCACCCTTAAAAAACTACGTTACCAGTAAGTTAATAGGCTATGTTTTTTATATTTTTTTAATGTCACGCGTGCGATGTCGCGAGCATCAACTAGTCCGGAATGAAAAATAAAACGCGTTTAAACCTTATATAGTTTCTAAATGTGTAAGATAAAATATTAAAGTAATATTTGGTCACAATTTGTAAACACATTCAGTGTGCATGTTGAACAGCAATCGAGGTCAACCTTAGGACCAGTAAATAAATATTTGAATCAGCAATAAACGTTTACCTTTACTACATTGTCATACTTTATTGATATTCTAATATGCTCAATTTTAACAGACTGATAATAAGCAATGCACTTTAACAAAAGTAATTTTTTTTCTGCAAAACTGACGCATATTTCTGATACATCGTTCAAATAATTCTTTAGCATGTTTTGATATTTAATTTTAGCATAGCTTTCTGATTTGCTCTAAAATGTCATCGCCAACAAGCCCATGTCTCTACGTAGAGTCGGCACAGTATGTGCTGCTCTTCCATACATTTCTACCAGCCGTCATATCTGGATCCCATCCCTTCTTAAGGATTTCCTTTTCTAACAATGCACACATACTTTCATATTTGCTATAAAATGTACCGATAGTTAATTATTTAATTCCTTTGAATATGAAAATAGCATACAAATTAGTCTAAGTAGAGTGGACAGTTCCGAGCATTATAATTTTGCATTCGTTCCGCCTTTGACACAATTGTTTAGAGTACACAAATACAGTTATATAATATTAATTGTAACCTCAAAGAAGTGAGCTGTAGCTTGCAAATTGAAACAATGATTATCTTGTGTTGTTTTAAATACTAGCTATTCCCGTGCGGCTACATCCGCATGTAATTGTGAAAATTTTATTTTATTGTTTCATCATCATCATTCATCATCAACAGCCTTTATTTGCCCACTGTTGGACATAGGCCTTCCCCAATGCCTTCCACAAAATGCGGTCCTCCGCTTTTCGCATCCAACGACTTCCCGCCGTGCGCACTAAGTCGTCGGTCCACCTGGAGGGAGGACGCCCCACGTTCCTGTATTTTACAATATATCAGACAAAACCTGATATATTGTAAGATTAAATCATCGCTACACCTTGTTCTAAAATAAGAACAAGGTAGTTTGGTAGTTACAGAAATATCATTGATTTTGTTTTCGTAAACTAAAACTATACTAATTAAAACGCCCTAATTAAAAGTGCTATTGTCAAAAAATAATTACTAAACATCGTATAATAGTTTCACATTGATTCTCGCAATCCGAGCCCCTCGTATAACTTTAATTATTGGCTGTCTAGGGGACGCAGGTGGCTTACATGTGGGCCTTCAAGCGAAGTAGTAAAGCTGTGTATTGTATTTGTAACTCATGAGGGGAGATCGAAGCCATCCGTATACTTTTGCCGATGTAATGTATCAAATTGTAGAATGTAATATACACGTGAATTTAGAATTTGTTTAAAATAATGTTGAGATCGAAACCGTCCGTATACTTTTGTTATATGTATAGAATATAGAAGATTTACTTAGTTTCATCATTATCTGTCCGAGGGTTTAGAGAGTTATAAAAAAAAGAATACACCATAGATTAGCTCCATCTATTGCATAATATGGGAAACATTGATCCAGAAATCGTAGACATGTAGATGGCGCTGAGTATGAGCTTGTGTACCATTATAATTCATAGATGACGTTAATATAATTTGAATAGGAAATGATACTAAAGCTGTTAAGAAAACGTTTTATTTAAAAGCTTGATAACTTTATGTATATGTGATTGTTGGACCACTAATGGCGCTAATCGATACTTTTGAAACGGAGTAGATACAAATAATATTCGATCGCGCTCTAAACAATAGGCTGCTAATGCGATTTTCAAATATTAAATTTAATACCGCGATTGCGAACATTATTTAAGATCGAATATTGATTTCGGACGTGACCAGGCGTTAGTTTATGTCGTGTTGGTGTTGTGGGCAGGTGTTCGCGGAATGCGGAATGCTCACACTCGCCGCTCGCCGCTCGGTGCTCGCTTCCCGCACTTTCGCTGCAAACATCCGCCGGTCCTCGGCCGCGCCGCTGTTATGTAAACTGGATGCCCTCTATTCGAATCCACATTTAGACAGTGTTATAAACTAGTTAAATGTTCGGTAATCTTTACACGATACATTTTAAATAACGGCTGACTTAATTTTCTTTTAAAATGTCAGAGGTCAAAAAACAAATTACACGAAAACTCATTCGCAAAGATCTGTTATAAACGTAATCGATTCTGTAGCCTAATTTAATCGAATAAAAAACAACGAACAACTTCTGATGAAAAGAAGTTCGTGCCGTTAATTCGATTCAAAAGGTTGCGTGTGCTCAGTTCGATACATTAATGTTATCTGGAGTCCGCAGCCGTGAGCCTGCGGCCACGGACGGCTACTGCTACCGCACGCGAATACCGATTACAATATAATGAATACGATTAATCGAAAACGATGTATAATCGAATTTAATTCGATAATACTGGCCAGCTATAATCTCGGTCGCTTAAGGGCTTAATATAAAATTATTTGATCACTTCCGCACGGACGTTCACATCCGGAATCTCATTCGGATTTAAATAAATTATTTTTATGGGAAAGAAGAATTTAAATATGAAATGATTATATTCAGAACTCTAACAAATGATTAGAAACAAAAGGACTAGTTAGTAACTAAGCATGTTTTAAAGAACAAACCTTAGTTTAACTTATTATGAAACATATTTTGATAACTTTTGCCAAGTTAGATGTAAGATTTTCTCGTCAATTTTTATTTAAGTAAATATGGTTAAGCCTTTCGAAACTTCAATTAGCGGTCGAAACGTAGAAGCAACAAAACCTTAACGTATGAGCGCCTACAAGACTATGATATGGTCGGTTTAGTCGGCAAAATCTTGCAACGTCTATTACTTTGGGTCTTCATCTTCATTACACATTTATTATAATAGAATTTTTTAGACTGCAAATACTACATTTTTATTTTAATCCTCATATACTGAATGTGTATAGAGTGTTTGAGCTTTAGGGCAAATTGTAGGGTCGATATGCATGCGGGTAAACATCTCTCCGAGCGGGTGCACGTTTACTTCCCCGCGGCGACCCTACCGAATTACACACATCCTTTCTCACCACTTCACGATACCAGATGGAAAATACAGTAGTACGACCGTGCTCTAATCAATTTTGATTCTAATGTAAGATTCAAGTCAAAAAAGCAAGACCTGAGATAGAACACATTCTATCCTTGTATTTCAACCCATATAGTGTTGAAGTCTTGATTTGATTTCTATCTCTATCCTTGAAATCGGTTGTTTTTAAAGAGGATAAGAGCGATGACTATGGTTTTAGACAGTCGTCTATATAATAAACTTTCAGTTATTTTAGCAAAAGAATTATTTAGTTAAAACGCAAATCTCAAAGCAGTACTTCTTTCATTTAATATTTAATCCAGACTTAATTAAAATAGAGGCGCCAACGCTTGCATCTACCTGTCGGCGAGCCTTTGCCTTGCTTCTATTATACAACTTAAAAAAAAACACTTAATGTCTATACGTAGCGGAGCGCGGCAACTTCTCACAGTTCTACTGCCCCCCCTTGCCCCCACTCCTCCCGCACCCCGCCTCGTAACTCCCAACCCAAATAAAACACAACCTTTCAAGGATACAACCACCGTAATTTAAAACACTAATCATTAACGGTATTCGCAAAAGAAATCAGACTTTAACTCAAACCAATACGATACATTTTGCAGTATCATCATTCAAAAAATGCAATTTTAAGTGCTCCAACCTAATTAGGACTCTAAGGGCTACAAAATAAAGATGAATTTGTGCAAATATTAAGAGGAGGTTGCACCGGTGAAGAAAGGGAGAAGAGCGAAGAGGGTTCATTAATCCCCGCGCCCTGCGCTCACGCACTTTCATGAATGGACCGAACAGGTTGCTGTATACCGAATACAGGATGTTACATAAAAATGTATTGATACCATATTAGCAAAACATTGTATTAATTGTGATTTTGAACTCTAAAATGCGTTCTAGTAATACAACGCCTAGGATTTTTTTGGAAGTTTGGTTGGATGTTTTTTTGGGTATTGTCTTTCTTATGAGGTTTAAAAACAATAAAGGTCGATGATCTTAAAGTGTTTTAACAATGATGAATCAATAATATGAGGTGTGAATGGTCGACATAAAATTTGATTCATTGTGCCATCAGTCACTGAGTGGCCGAAGTCGTAGTTCGCGTGTTACAATTTATCGGCACATTTCCAAGTATTTGTTGCAACGATTTGCATTTTAGTTCAAGAGTTCGAACGGTTCAAGCTACCATTTACATATCTTTCACTATAGGACACGTCTTATGTATTTATTTATAACAGTAATATAATCATTATTAAATAGACTATTTTTAAAATGAAGGTTGTAACAGTTGAAAAGAAAGTAAACTTAATTTACTCTGTAGTTAAGTATAGTTTTTTAATATAATTAATATAGATCCTTGTAGCACCCTGTACAGTGCAGCGGCGAAGGAAGCGCCGCAACGTCCGGCCGCGTGGATGTAGCGTGATGCTCTTTTTCCTTTTCGGTTTATTTTTTGTTCATCTCATTTATTTATTCCAATGTAATCTCTTCCAGTTCGTTTTTTTATTCAGTCGGCCTTCAGTGTTACCTGTGTCGGGACGCCAATGGGTAGTCCATAGTCGTTTGCTAAAATATCACAACTCTTTTTTAAAAAATACGTTCGAATTTGGCGCGTTTTTAAAGTGTTTTGAAAATGGAATGATTTAAATTAGTGATAGTGTGACTTTGAAGTTGTTTTGGTATGATGGAAGTACCAGATTATTTGTTGTTTCTGGCTCGCACTTCGCTGAGCTGTGCCCAAAGCTGGGCAATGGATCCCCCACAGTCGCCCAAGTTTAATGTACCCATATGGCAGCCTTGGATACCGTCGCCACAAAAAGGTATCTTATCTTTAGCTGAATAAATGAAAATGTATACTCCTAATATCTGACACATTCCACTATATAAGTTTCACTAGTTTCTAAAACTACGCTTTTTAATTATAAGATCCGTAATAAATTATGGTCACTTAAACAGTATTGACCAATGTTAGAAGGAAGCAGAAGTTCATGTAACGTTCGCTTGGTGTTATACCAAATACATGTAATTTAAAATTATTAAGACAACATTTTCTCAAAATTTATTAGCTTATTAGTAACTTGCCTCTCGTCAGGATAAAACATTTCTATTTATGGTTTACAATATCTATCAAAAAGATTTCAATTTTCCTGCTTAAATTTTTTGGGCGATTCAATAAAAAAAGCCTTCCTTTAAACCTCAGACATTAATCAAGTAAAGTAAAATAATTTTACTTGTACAGTCGAGTTTTCATTTCTACAATTATTGTGGTCAAGGATGGCAACAATAATGGCATTATTGTTAGGTAAGATGTAATTATTAATTCTATCTTTACAGAGACTCCGAGCACAGCATCCAGCGGTGAGTCTGAGGGCGACCGCACGCTGTCGCCGGAGACGCCTCGCGCGCAATCAAAGGAGCTCACTGGCAAATGGAGGAGGGAACGTCGATCAACTCGCTTGCCTGATTATAGGCCAAAGTAAGTTTAATTTGGTATTTTTCAAACAAATCTTTAAAGAAAAATCATGTAAAACACGTCAGGAAGAAATGGAACGTTTGTTTTTTATTCCAGTAGTTAGTAGGGTTGTTTACATACTTGAATTATGTTCATGCAAATATTGCGACTTAGTCCGCGTAAATTAAAAATAATAATAAAACACATAGCAAGGTCAAGTAGTTATTGAGTTATTTCAATAAATACAAAAATTCAAAAATACGAATCTTCCCTCTTAATAATATTCACGGAACTCTCCACTTAATCAATCCTGACATTGTTAGTACTTAATTAAATTCTCATTCGCCTTCCAAGCCAATCATAGCACACTTTCATTATGTTACCAATAACTTAATATATGGTCATTTCTTTTTTAATCACTACACTTTTTATTTCAAGGATTGACCGATACTTTACTTTCGTTTTTAATATCGAATATCTTGTTTTAGAAAGGCATTTTACAATTTTAACTTATCGATAACGTATAATTTTCCAGAGAGAACTGCAAGATGGCGTTGCGTTCACAGTCGTTCAACGAGCGCCGCGCCGCGCCCGCCGTGGCCCGCGCGCAGCCGCACAGCGACGGAGAACTCTCTGATGAAGTCGAAGATTCCTCTGCTATTAATGGGAAAGGTAAAATATTTATCACTTTCTACATTATTAATTACTAAAGCATATTTATGTATCGGAATCGTGGCGACAAATAATTTTAGGAAAAAGAAAGTCTATGAAAAACCATGAGGTAATTGACTTTTAGACTTATCGTAGTATCGACGCATTTATTTAGTTTTTGTTAGCAAATCTTCCAATTATTTGATTACGATAGTGCGCGGTACAAAACTCTAGTAGTAAAATTAATATACGTTTAAGTTATTTAGCGATTATGTAGCTATCTGATGGAAGTGTTTGGCGAATGACGAAAAACTATTTTTGAAATCGATTCCAAAGTTTATTAATTAGACATTATACAAAAATTTCCTCTGAATAAGAAACATAAATGCGATTAAGGTTTTTCTTTGTTAATAGATAATGAAGACTACGTAACAATAATATATCGTGTAATATTCCAGCTCCACCGGAGTACCCGGGCAAGCACGAGGCGCCGATAGACATGCGGCTGCGGTCGCGGCCCGCGCCGCCGCCCTACGCTAGGCCCACCGTCATCAAGACCAACGACACACCACCCGGTAAGCTCACGTCCTCTATGTACATATACCTCTCAGAGTCCCCTGATAATCATTTAGAATAAGAAGGCTTAATGGGCTCTCTGAACTTAATATTCATACTTCTACTAGCTTTCTTCCGCGACGCCATCCGCGTGGAATTAAAAAAAAAACAAAAGTGTTGCCTATGTATTCTTTCAGACAACCCTTACATCTATGCTAAATTTCTACCAGATCCGTTCAGCCGTTTAGTTGTAAAATATCGATACATCCATCCACCTAAACTTTCACATTTGTAATATTAGGCAGATGTTTGTCGGGAAAGGAATAGAATTTCTTTGTTACAATAAATGTAAGAGACTAGTTGTCGCTCGCGACTTCGTCAGCGTGAAATAATTAAATGTTAAAAAATATAACCTTACTAATAGTGAAATAATTTTTAAATCGGCGCATTTTTTTTTAATTATGTCGGTCCATACTAAAGTACAAAAATGCAAATATTTTATCTTTATAATATAAGAATAGATGAACCAAGGAATTTATGTACAAATGTAACATTTGTTTCTTAATTACAAATGTATTACTATATTCATATTAAATCTCTGCTTAAACCGTAAACAACTTAATTAGTATAATGTTTCATTTATTAGTTTGTAAACTAATGTAATATTGTTTTTTTGTTGTCCATTATTACTTTAAAATTTTGTAAAATTTAGAAGCATAGTGTTTTTCATACTTAAGATTCCATTGGAGTAACAATAGGCAACCATTTCCTAATTTTCCTAAATTAGTACTAATGAGTACTATTAATTCTAATAAGAATTTACATAATCGTTATTAATTTTATACATAACTAGCTGTTGCTTGCGACTTCGTCCCCGTAAAATAAAAAAAATACAGCCTTACTCACTGATGACGTAGCTTTTTAATGGTGAAAGAATTTTTGTAATCGGCCCAGTACGTTTTGAGCTATTTCATTACATTTTAAAATACAAATATTTCCTCTTTATAATATTAGTATAGAACTTATTTTTAAATATTTATGTAAAATACATAAATGGTTAACGACTATTCAATTTAATTTAATTCCAGGTTCAATGTCGATGTGCGATCCCGTCATTGACGAGCACTTCCGACGTTCCCTCGGCGACGACTACATGAATTTATTCAAGAAGACGGAACAAGTTCAGCCCGGACCTAAACCTAACACCAAGGATAGAGCAAGCAGTCCCATATTATTCAAACAGGATGAACCTAAATCCACTAAAATCATCGCCATGGAGGTAGATGACGCCAGTATGTCGGTTGATGACCATTTCGCGAAAGCCCTAGGAGATACCTGGCGTCAAATACAAACTTCAAGGCAAAAGGAAGATAAACCACAGTCTAGTAAAGTCGTCGACGATCATTTCAGCAAAGCGCTCGGAGATACGTGGAAGAAAATACAAACATCGAAACATCTAGAAGAAAAACCTAAAGACCAAACTAAGATAATCTCCAGGAGTGGGGTTGTGATATAATTAACTGGGTCAAATAATAATGGTTCAGTCTTATTTTCGCGATTTGCGATCATGTTCAACTTTGAGGAATGAGTATTTATCGTTGGTCTTTGAATCCATGACAATTCTGTTACCTAACGGTTTTGGGGTATTTTAGTGTGGGTTTCCGATTTTTAAAATAATTTCTTGTGTATATTTACAGGATTTATGATTTCTATTAACTTTAACGTATTCTATATACAATTATTACGAAACTCAGACCGAAATTTGTCACTAAGAGTGTTCTTTAGTAGTTTGAATTTTTATAAGATGTTCCCTTAGCAGTCATTTTAGTATCCCTATATTTGTTTGGTGTTAATTATAAAAAATAACGTTTAAATCACAATAGAAATGTATATATTTGTTTTTAAAACTGTATTATAATTAGTATAATTCGAATATAGCTTAACCAAGAATACTTTCGCCATATTGCGGATAGATATGGAACTAATTGTCTTGAGTGAATTAGAAATGGTAGTGCCCGCTTTAACATGTTATCAGTGCAGGGCCGCTCGCCCCAGTAATACCACGACCACACAGAACACAGCCGTCAAATGGATACAATTCCGTGTACAGTCTGATGAATGTGGTACCGGAGGCCTAATTTAAGTCCCTTTCTCTTTACCACCCTTTTCTTATA
>DVQG01000620.1:0-13617 GCA_018231605.1 Papilio ambrax
CCATTAGTTTTTGAGTTATTTCAATACATACAGAAATCCAAATATTTCCTCTTTATAATATTAGTATAGATAAAAGTTGTATTCAAACAAACTTACAAATTACTTTATATTGATGCTTTGAGAATCAAATATCAAATAAACTATAATCTCACTTCAAAATCCCCTAAGCATTTTTGTAACTGCTTTAAACTAAATATAGTTTAAAGAATATCTGAGTAATTAATTGTATCACTATTATTCTAGCACGAGATAGTTTTTGCGAAAATCTTCGCCTACCAACCAAACAAGGAAGCAAGATAGATGGAGAGAGTTGTTAAATATTTCCTGTCTTTTAATCGACTTCACATACTTTAGATAATTCAAAACAAGCCGTTGATTCTATTAAATTTCTTTCCGATCACATAATTAACACTCACGCTTTCTAAGATGGTAGGACTATAAAATGTTTTACAAAAGTAACATAGAGATATTAGGTTTTACGATGTTTTCACATTCCATTTTGTTCTGTCAATTTGATCATTATGCTGTCATGAAATCTATATCGATAGATATATTTATAACTTTAAATTATTTATGTAAATCACTTTCTATTGAGATAGAAGTTTTGAAATTAAAACGATCACCGCAAATAAAAGTGCATACTTAAATAAATATTATAAATCAAATTACTACGCTCTGATGATATTTTAAACCTATTTAAATATGTAAATAAAGTGACAGTATTTTATTACAGATTTTAATCTGTTTGATAAATCAGTCATTGCCATTTGCTACTGTCGTAGATTTAGCACGAATCTTTAGGCAAAATCTACGCGTGCTACAAATGGAAGCTTGTGCCAAATTCTCTTAACGTAACTTCTGGTTAAAATTGTCAAATAGTGTTTTGTGTATCAATCGTGTAAAAATGTAATAAGTAAAATGTACTATCTATATCTACTCCTGATCGAAATGGTTGATTTTAAAATTAATTTCACTCTATTTCTGTTATCGACTTTAGAGCAAGGATTAGGCGCACTTTATTTAACGACGCTATTCCATTCTATCAAGAATGTCTTAGATAAATGTCTTTAACAATAATTTTATGATGTTGTATATCTGTTATTTCATTTCCTTTAGAAGTAGACAAATAAAAAAGTAATAAAGCATCCTTATCAATGAAGATATATGATTTAATAATAACTCGACTCTCAAAATTTATATTATTACACTTTATTGAGATGTATTCATAAATCTGTTTAAAAATAACTAATCTCGCATACCGTTAGTTTGTATTCGATATACGATACTACCGGTATCATAAATATCGGTCTTTTTCTTATGATAAAGTACAGAATGTGGTTCCTGTACCTTTGTTAAGGAACCTGTTTTTCGCATTTCCAGATTCTTTAAAACAAATGAATAAATTTAAATTTCGTATTTGTTTCTAATAATTCATCCATCATTAATAGGAAATTATATATGTAGGCGAGAAATGGTAGAGTTTTGTATGTTTAGATATTCATATAACGATTAGTTTGTGTCAAAATTTCTAGGACTTGCTATGGAGCTGAATTAAGTCGGAACAAAACAATCTGGAATTAACTGTTAATATCTAACCAATATTTCAAACATTAAAAATATGATAGGTTAGCTTTCTACATCAAAGACCTAGAAATTAACATTCAATAGCGTTTAATAACCTATAAAAACAAAGCATTACTCACCAATTACCGTTTTATCTTCAACATCTTCGTACTCTAACGGAGTTGTTTTTTAAAGTATCAAAAATTTACAAATTCTGTAAAAACAACAAGTCTTGTAATACGCATATAACGGTTTACTATCAAATTACCTGATTTTACGATCAAGCCTGGATTGTTTGGAAAAATTTCATCACGCTTTATTTTGTCCCGTCCAATTATTTCTGCATCGGGATATCGCATTCCTTAAGGTACCGTAACATGACGTAGTCGTTAAAATCCTTAAATAAAACCTTTTACATTGTATTATAATCGAAGATGCTTAGTCATCGAATTACGGGATTAAGACGTTTGACCGGAACGTTCAACGTTCGTTATATTGTAAATTTGAATCGATAAATCACGATAACATTCACGATTCGATTCGAAATTATTAAAAACAAACATGTCATACTGATAGGTCTAACCTCCTGTACATTTGATGCTTAAAAAGCTTTGAACATCCATTCGTCAGATTCATTTACGTTATTGAAATGTAATTTGCTACTAGACATATTCGTACTTCGCACGCGTAAAATTAAAAATATAGCCTATGTTTCTCAGTGACAACTTTTTAATGGTGCAATAATTTTTGAAATCGGTCCAGTACTTTTTGAGTTATTTCAATACATACAAAAAACTAAAAATACAAACCTTTCCTCTTAATAATATTAGTATAGATATAGATGAAATCTATACCTTATGTCAATTTAAGGACAACACTTATCAGAAGATTGATGACAGTAACAAAAATTAATACCTTTAATAAATCATATATAAATTCTTATCGGCTATAGGTTCTTATTTTAGGCTTGTGAAGTAATAATAAATTAAAAAGATTTATCCCTTCGCAATACTTTGTTTACTACATAAATATTTGTCACTGTAAAGGCATAAGGCTTTACGACACTATCCGATACGGTATAACCTCTTTTCGAGTGCGTAGGTTTTCAGTATCGAAAGAACATTGAATACAGCACATCAAGGGCGGTCGCGAATTTTCTATCAAATATTTTTCGAGTATACGATCAATTCTTAAACAAAAGAGTTGTCCGGAAGAATAATTTTATGGTGAATAAAACCCGTGTGCCATCTCGCGTGGTTTGCCTTAATATATCATGAACGCCCTAGCTACTGGGTTGAATAAAGACATAATTTTTTGTTTTGTTAAGGCGGGCTCGACGGGATGTTAAATTATTGGTTTACTCCTAACACTTATCAGGAAATGAAATAAGCATGCTTATAAAAGATACAATATTATTAAGACGCTGGCAGTTTAAAAAGGAGTGCAACAATCGTATATATTTATTTTTTAATACTTGAATGTTATTTTGAAGAATGTAGATCAGATATTTTAGCTCGATTAATCGTAGCCATATAAATTTACTTGACTTTTCAATTTTTATTAGCTTCAGTTAGCTGACACCTACGCTATTATGAATATGGGTTAATACAATCTCTTACACCACTGTTTGTACCGGCAGTACTCATATACTAGCAAAATGAAATAAATAATTGGCACATAGAATTTTCTATAAAAATCGTTACTATGTATTCCTTAATAGAAATAAGTAAATGCTAGTTCTCTTTTGACGTTTGTTGTTGCTAACAATTATTACATTATGTTATGTAAACACCCGAACGGTCATCAACATCATTGACTTATGATCTTGACTCAAAACATTTGACCCGTATTAATCAAGAATTTATTAATGTTTTTAAAATTATTTACGCGGATATATTCAGAGCTAATTTCCTTATTATTTATACTTTGATGGTGCAGTTTTAATTAAATAAAATAATATTGACACTTTTTATCTACATCTTACCTAATGTTATTTAATGTGGAAAAAAGATACACACTGGTTTATTAGTCCATTTTTGTCTTAATGTATACATATAGTAAAATTCGAGTGTTTGTTCGTAATATAATTGCAAAAGAAAAATTCCAGATATCGGAAAGATGATGTAATTGCGATGCTGATTACGAAAATCGCATTAACAAATCTTTTGTCTGTCTGTCCGCAAGACGCATTTGTTTCGGGTATTCTCCGTAACGGCTGCTCCGATTTCGAACAGATTTTCACTGGAGGGTAGCTGATATAGACGGACATATTATAGGCTACTTTTTTAAATTCCGCGCTGTCAAAATGCCTACCGGCCCTCTATCGTTGGAACGGGTGAACCGATTTGGACAAGACTTTAACTGGAAGGTAGCGTCTAAAAGGTAGATGCACGTGGGAATGTTCTGTGCTAACGAAGTTTGCGGGCGACAACTCGTCTTTATATAAAAGGTCAGATAATATGGTAATTTTTATCAATGTTTATAAATATCGGTCAAAGTTATTATTATGATTTCAAAGAAAAAAGTGCACACATAAGTAAACGGCTTGTCATCCAAAATTCGATCAGGGTTTCCCATATTTGGAGTTATCGGTTATCGTGACCTTTGCTGAACTGTACAAGGAAAATTCTCACAAATATTTCTTAGTTAACTTCGATTCATTGTTATTGTTACTCTTGCAATTCTAAAAACAACGCGTCGAAATTACGTGAATCACTTTGAAGCAATAAGAGGAACTGATAAGAGTCCGAATAACTGCTTGTTTCGGACAATTTAATTATAATAAATACCCAATATACGTTGATATTGAATTCTTATAATTGCAAACGGATGTTTTCACGTCTTAATGTATTAAATCCGGATGTATGAGACAGTTAATATCGTCTCAAATTCCGTTTAACATAAGCAATACGTTTTACTGTTAATTTTAGGCAAATTAAAGACAGATAACATAATTTCTTTTTAACACGAATTGGAACTTTAGAAAGTTCCATGAAACATAGTTTTAAAACACACTGCAACTCCTTAAAGTTGACAGGCGAAGGATAAATTTGAAAATAACTTGATAGTACAAAAGATTATTTCCAATTAGTTAAATGCTAAGTAGGAATCGTATCTAAGTTGCTTATAAAGAGAAGACACCAAAGGTGTAGGCGTTAAATTGACTATGTAATTAAAAAAATCGCCAGAAGATAGCTTTACAAATACATATAATAAAAAACCCCAAAGGAGCACCTGAGAGTTTGCTTAATTAAGATGAAATATCTTATAAAAAACTTACACACTCCAAACTATCTAGGCAATGAATTAATTGAATAAGTTGAAAGCAGTAGAACTCTCCAAGTATTTCAAAGTGTTCCAAATTTTAATTGAAGTGCAAGCCCACTTAACACTTTGCACTTCACACTTTGTACTCGGTTAGGTGTCAGCTATTCACGTCGAGATTATAAAAACGTTAAAGAATTACGATCTATTCATAAATTGAATACGTGACCGTTCCTAATATTGAGATGATCAATCAGATATCGGCATCATGATACCGCAAATATTAACAATAAAAAGTACGGTATACTGTCTGAGGCTTAGTAAAAAAGTAGGGAAATGTGGCATTTGCCATTATGCCAATGAACTACATAGCATGTGGAATTTATTATTAAGAATAATGCAGAAAGAGAGGATTTATAAAAGGATTAGCCGCGACTGTTTGCAATTAAAAAAAAAACAAAATTAAGTAGCTATGTGTTCATCCAGACTAAGGTACGCTCTAAATCTTTGCTGAATTTCATCGAGATCGATTCAGTTGTTTAGGCGGAAATCTCTTACAAACATCCATACATTTCAACTCTCGCATTCGTAATATTAGTAAGATTTAATAGACATAAGATTTGTTTTTGTCAACAGATCTTGGATTTGAACCCCACCATGTATCAATGTGATTTTGGATTATTCGAATATCATAAGTATGAGTACATCATTTACCTGACGTTTTTACGATGAAGGAAAACATATACAGATCTACGAAGAAATTCAAAGGTATATGTGAAGTTAACCAACCGGCAGTGGGCCAGGGTGGTTGACTAAAGCCTAGTCATCCTAACTTAGGGTATACTCCGATCCCCTCAGTGAGGACGCATAGTGAGCTGGTGATGATGATACATTTATTAAGACGGAAGAAAATTTTATTGAAAATAAATTTGCTAAAAATACTTCAAGAGAGTTATAAAAAATCTTTAATTCAAGCATACACTTAAGAACACAAAGCATTCCTTTCTTTAGATGTATATTTATAGGAATATAATATGAGGTCCACTTGTGGAGAATTTCCGTAAACTGACTTACGATATTATCATAACACCTTCACCAGTATTTCATAAAGCGGTAACTCACGATGTTTATTATCTCTTACCGGCAGCCCAGCGTCAAGGATACGATTCTTCTGCGTCATATTGATGAATAAGCCACACTATAATGTGGAAACTTCTATCATATTTAAGATGATTTTACACAAACCTAATTCTGAGAATGTTAATATTTTCAACATGATATTATTCACTAGACGGCGCCAATAAGAAATATTACGCATAGTATAATGAACTCGTTAGTACAACTATTTTGACTAGTTTATGTAATTTAATATGAAAATAAATCTCACGATCGCTAGTAAAATTAGAAGCTTTGCTTAAACAAAGGAGATATCAGTAGATGATGTATGTTTTTGCATTTGATACAGTCCAAACCATCTCTCCTTTCTTCTAAGATACCATAGAGTTTAGAGTACAAAGAGTATTGGTATGCGGTTTTGGTGGTGATTTTCATAACACAGGTGTATTACAAAGTTTACTATGTAAAGGTGTATTTAATGGGCAAATAATTATAAATAGCAAAAAATATTACCATTTGCTTCAATGATAAATAGAATAATATAAATGCAAATTGATCTGCATATTTTAATCAGGTTAGTTCTCTCAGATCTTATCCATGCGCAGACGTTTCTACCTGATGGTAAAATAAGTGTATTTAATATTATAAAAAATATCAAGTAACTCATAAAACAAGTCATCTATTATTAATCACATAAAATAAATAGAAAGATGAAAGTATCACACTGGGTAAATCCGCCGCTTCATTATGCGATTTTAAATTGTACCTCATTTGTTAAAATAATAATATTGTGAAATTTAACAAGGATGCGCTAGTTTTTAATGCAGATAGTCACGTGACATTCAAAACAGAACTTTTGTTCTAAATACCAACATCGTGCGAAAATTGCCTATCCTTAATTTCTATTGCCAATGAAAATTTGATTAAT
Source organism: Papilio ambrax (assembly GCA_018231605.1). NCBI lineage: Eukaryota > Metazoa > Arthropoda > Insecta > Lepidoptera > Papilionidae > Papilio > Papilio ambrax. The sequence goes on from DVQG01000620.1 coordinate 6,872, forward strand.
TAGATAAAGTATAAAGAAATTTTAATTAAATAAAAAAAACTATAATATACCACTTGCTATTATTAAACAAATCTGATCAGTTGTTGAAAATACGATATTTTAGCATAAGAGAGGTAGACAAATGAGTTGCGCTTTAATAAAAGCTTCAAAGCTTCTTGAAAGCTTAGCTATTGTGTTTAGTGCCATAAGTAGTCGAAAAAAGTTGTTTTACTGTTTACCATTTGAAACGATAATTTCTGTATGACACCGATACCCCAATAAAGTAACTTGGCCCAACAATGGTATGCAAAGATGTAAAAAAAATCCGTGGGCCGTCCGATGTGTGCGTGCGCGTAGCGCGGTCTGCGCGCGTGTGTTGTTCCTGCAAGTGATGTGTTGATGTTGCAAATGTATAAAAGCGAAGCGTCGATTTCGAAATCAACACAATGATTTGAAATTCTCTAAGGAGTGAACACACAAAGAGTACGACCGTGAATAGGTTTCCGCATAGTGATCTCGAATATCATTACAGTGAACAAGTGTGAACTGTACGTTTGTACGATTTTGAAGTGATTTTTGTTTTACTTTTTTCAACGGAGTGTTCTAAGGATGATTTCTATTAAGGTAAAATTTTTACAATTTTAAATTTTACAGTTTTTTCTTAAATTATTTTTAATATTTTTTTTTGTATTACGATATATTTTTTCATAATAATTATCTTATCGATTTATAATAATTAGATTTTTAAAAAGTAATCTGTCTTTATTTTACAGTACTTGATTGCAATCTGCGTGGTGGCCGTTGCTGGTACACCTGAAGAAGACGGCAAATGGCATCCCTATAAATTTGGAAATAACGGCAAGTAAGTAAATGTCAAAGCGAACTAGACAACATTATAGATGTATTTTATAGGCTTAAGAAATACCTCAAAGGGCAAAATTTAAATAAAATAAACAACTAGTAAGAAATAAACAATGTTAATGTTATGTGATATCAAACCATTTTAGAATTGCAATAATAACATCATAATTATTTTATTAAAGCAAATTCCTATATTAATAAGAATAAAAACCTAATTAGAAGAGTAAATGATCTTACTTGTGGCTAATAAGACAGCTACCAATAGGAAAACTAAATTAAATATAAAAATCTAATTAGATTTATAAACGCAAAAAAAAACATCGTGATATTAGTCACAAAAATATAATTCAGTAGAAATCGTTTGAAAACTGGTAATTAGAAAAAAGCTCTTAAGCATCTAATTTCAAAAATGTTGTTTGACTAAAAATTTACATTTCTTCCTAGATATATACCAACTGACGAGGGTAAATACATCCACATACCGAACCCTTACATACACATCGATAACCCCTACAACGGCGGCTTCGGTCCATACACACATGACTACGAGCCTTACGTCAGCGCGGCTACAGAAGACCGCTACAGACTGGTGATGACCCCACCAAAAGACATACCTTACTACAAGGATGGATACTACAAGAACAACGGCATCAAGATCATCAGCCAAAAGCACGTCTACGATGAGGATAAATATGACTTCAAGTAAGAACATTTGTAAACACGAATACAGGATTTCGTAATTTTCAGACACACATAAATTAAATTTCTAATAGTGAAAGAATTTTTAAAATCGGCCTAGTAGTTTTTGCGTGAATCAAATACATACAAAAATCCAACTCTTTCCTCTTTATATTATAATATTAGTACAGACTAAAAAAATTAATATACGTTATTGTCAATTTCACACAGTAATTGAAAACACAGTTAAAAGCTGTGAGAGCTTATTATTCCTGTTTGTAAAAAAAATAAGTTTATGTACAATGAGGGTAGACAACGATTAGTCTCAGATTAAGCAAAAGCTTAATTGTTTCTCAAAAGTTTAAAGCAGATTTTTGTAAAACATATGAAAAAAAGCATTCGAGCCACAATCAAATGAAATCTTTGAAAATTTGCTTGAAAATTATATTGGAACTTTAGTTCGAATGCTAAGCACGTGACGGTCAATAATTTTATGCAAGAATTCGAAGCTGATATTAATTACAAGGCGTTTAAACTAATGTAAAACCATTAATATTAGTCCGGCCTTGAAGCGACAAGGCCGTCCACAGCTTTTCATTTTGCGTACAATCCTTAACAAAGCGATACAAAGAATGTTAGGAATGCCGTCAGTTCCTTATGTTCTAGAATTTGACGCAAATGAAGTAAAAATTAGAATTAACATATGGAATTAGTAATAAACGTTATTTATTAGGTTGTTTAGAATAAGTTCGGCCTTGCTTGGTTTGAATGTCGAGCTTATCATATACATTTGCATTTATAAGTCTGTGAAGATTCCCCGTTATACAAATTGTTTCTAATTCCACTTTTTGAAATGCTTCTGAATGGTTATTTAAAATGTTGAATTATATTTTTAATGTATTTAGACCGATCCGTTAGTAATGTACCGGTATTGTCTTGTTAGCATTCGGCCTTGACAAATACGTAATTTGACACTCACGTTGTTAGGTTAGAGTTCAAAACTGTTTAGAATAGCAATATAACAATTTGGCATTAATGCTTAACATAACCTGAACTTAACGCGTGACTTATTGATGTTTCAAAGTCAGGCGTCAAATATTTTAAGAATCGATGTAATTAGGTTAAAAGGTATGGTGCTTTTGATAGTAGTATTAATTAAATGCGATTATGGTAACCATAAAATTTGTTTTGTGGAAAATATACGAAAGTAGGCTATTAATTAAATGAAGAAATTTGTCTATTTACATCAATAATCGTAATTTCATCTGCAATTTGGAAACCTATACTTAATTAAGTTAAAAAAAATCTAAGTTTTGTTTTTAATTTCAGCTTCGAGACTGAAAACAAAATCCGCGCCAAGGAAAACGCAATTCTCAAGAACCCCAACACTCTCGACGAAGGCATCGCTTCGACGGGTTTCTACGAGTACCTCGGGCCTGATGGTTTCATGTACAGGGTCGACTACACCGCCGATGAGAATGGTTTCCGTCCTAAGGTCAAGAGGTTAGAGACCCCATACTCTGGAAAATGGGTTTTAGAAAAGGTCAACTAATAACTTCATCCCGGAACCAAACGATATTTCCTACAATCTTCCTCATCATGAATCAGTATTTTGATATAAGTAGACAATACTTTGCTTCATTTTATTTCATGGATCCCATTTAAATTGATGACCAATTCATGTTTGAGTATTTGACCTTTGAACGTGCCACGATTGTGACATTTTGATCTGTATTCAAATATGTTAGAAAATAATGATCTTTTTGTAAAGACTTATGTATCATTTGTTTGTAGCAGATCATGGCCCATCAAACATATTATAAGTACAAAAATTACGTGTGACCCAAATGCTCCTCCTGGTGAGGAATGTTTCGGTCTGCTTAGAATATTATAATTTATATTTAGATGTAAGAGCTTAGAACTTTCGAATTTAGAAACTTATTTATGAATTGTGATAATAAATTTATATTTCAATAGAACTTTTTGTTTCTTTTTATAACCTTTAAGTACAGGATCACTTATTACATAAGTTAATTTTTTTACACGAACCAAAATTTGAAATCATGTTTAACGATTGTCCAAACTTCTCTCCAATACAGAAGAACAAAGACCACTCAAAAACTATGACTTTTTTCATGTTTTAACTCATTTACTATGATTAAAAAGACACTCAGCTCAATTTGTGAACACAGTAAACTATCGTATCTAGTCCTTGAGAAGTATTTGATAGTTGAAAAAAAACAAGTTTAAAGGTAAACGATCTTTGATTGCGTTGTTTTGAATTACCTGGTATATTTTATATATATTTTACCCTAATAAATATTACTCCACATAATCCGGCTATGTTTATTACATGCTAAGTGTTTGTTTCTTTTGTAATTATTCAAAATGTTTACTTGCAATCTATTGCAACTGATTACAGTTTAGAACCTTTTAATAGTTTACGTCCTTATTTGTGAGAGATTGCTCAAGTAAACTATTGTTTAGGTATAAACGTAGACCTTTTCTAATCTAAGAGATTGCAATGAGCGATAAAGGTTATAAACACTAGAAGCGTCATTGTTCCATTTATGTCCTATCCGCAAGGTTCATCATCTCAAACTCTTTATTTTTTCAACACAACACTGAAACTATTCGACTTTTAACTATTAGTTGTATTTACCTTATTCCAAATTTGAAAAAAAAAACAATGTTATATGAAATAATATCTAATTTAACTAAAACTGCCAACAGGATATGATAGTCCCGTGAAAAAAGATGTCCAACAATTTGATGAAAAGTAATTGTCCTGTCTAGTTGCGCGAATGTAAGTCACCCTTAATAGTCGAGTGTTTCAGTTTACTACCTCGTACATCCGCGTAAAAAGTGCGCGTCTTTGTATTTTGAAGTGCAAATTTTTTTTAGTCCAGTCGACGTCGCAAGAAATTGGGTCCAGTTTAATATTTTCGCACGTAAATTAAAGGAATTGTTACTAAAGGGACTTAAATTGTGAATCAATGATCAAATGTTCTATATCTTGTAATGTAGAGGTTAGTGTTAAGAAAATAAATAAGTGTTAACTCCGATGGCAGAATGTTGCTCTGAGAATACGGATTATCATTTCGTCCCGCGACAGCACCGTAATCTCAACTCTTTTGCAGTTAAACTTGCTTTTTCATAATAGTTATTTAACGGAAATTACATGGTCTTAATATCTTTGCACACTGGCAGATGTTTTGCCTGGATTAAAGGATAAACTAACAGCAAAGTACTGAAACGAAATTCATATGTTTAAAAGCGTCTTAAATGATAGTACCACTGAAACTATAAATTCCATTAAAACCTTTACGTATGTTAGATTGTGATCAGCTTTACAAAGTGAAGTGGGTAAGATACGTTTCAGTAGTCAGTAGTATGTTTGTAAAATTATCGCAGAAGTGGAGCGATAATTTTCGTTTTTCTATTGTTTACTTTGTCTGTTATGAAGGGTTTCATGATACCATCATCTTTTTATTTATATTTCGGTACGTAATTAGTAATGAATATGTTTCTACTGATAAAAGTAAGTGACAGAAGAATTTTTTATCTTTAAATAAATGTTGTTCCAATACTGAATTCAGGAAATAATAACATCAAATTGTATTTAGTAAGTAATGCAGCCAAATTTCCGGCTTCCAATCCAGCGTTGCAGCGGAAGCATCGTAAAGCCATGCGTGTTGGGGCATTGGCAAGAATTTTGGCGAAATTGTTTTGGCTCAAGCTTGCGAAGGCTTTTATTGAGGCAAAGGACATTGACCGAAAGCTTTGCCAAGTGGCCGGCGCCACTCCGGCGTACGCAACGAGATCCCATTCGGTTGGTGCACTGCGCACCGCCTTATCTGCCCTGCCGCCTGCTTACTCCTTCGACGAAATAACTTATGACCGTAATGATACGGACCGTTGCCAAATAGGTCCTGTCCGTTATTATCCCGCCGCACTTCACTGGACACTTTATGCCTTGTACCGTTAACGAATGACATTAAGTAGATTAAGGAGCTGCAGTCTTAAAAAGGTAAGTACAACGACCTCTACGGATTTTCAGGAATTTAAGTTCGACAATATGCCGGTTGATTTTACTCGAACATGTTACGTAAATGATATCTGTATGTAAATGAGCTCAGTTCAATTATCATATGCAAGACGGCTTAAGGCTACTTCGTTACGCGAAAACTTTTTAATTCGCTATATTTTGATAATTAACTAAAAGATACTTCTCTCGAGTATTTATTAAGTGGATTTTGTTGTTGTTTTTGTGTAACTGTCGAATTCTTTTCTTCACATACTTTTAATATAGATTATTTCATTATGCTGCGATCAGCTATTTTGTGTAAAATACCATCATCAGAATTGGTAGTTTAAATTTAAGGCCATAATGTTATTTATTTTTAAATCATTGTCTTAATTTAAATATACATTGGATTTTTTGTTACATTAGTGTGACATATGATTGAATTAATTGCGTGTCAATAGAACTTCGCGCACAATTTATTTATATGAAAATTTGAATGTTGCAATTATCATATTTCGACCAAAATTTTCGAGGTTGAATTCGTCATATCAAATTAATAGTGTTAACTGCATTTGATTTGTTTTTTGTTATTGAAAATGAAAACCTAGCAATTGGAGAACAATAATAAAGTAACAATAATCTTATATAGAAAAAGCGGTTAATAAAATATAGTTGGCATCAGAACGAAGTTTGGACCTGAATAGTCTCAAATTGCTACAATGTGGGAATATTTTTTTTTTTATTTAATTGTTACTTTATTATAAATAATACTTATATATTATTTAAGTTAAATTGTTAAAAAAAGTGTTTTTACGAACATTAACCTTAGTAAAGGAGTAGCAAGCTTTAAAAAATCTACCGTTTAAAAGTGATATTAGGTAAAAAAGGAAACAGATAAAAACAAGGATTGAATCCGTAAGTTGACATACTTTTTATTTAAATATAAGTTAAAAAAACCCGTAAAATAATTATCAGGAAATTAACATATAACATTCCATTTATGACTGGTTTCCCAGCTATGTTTAATAATTCGTTTATATTTTTGGTTCGATAACTTCATGAAATGCGTTTCCGAAATATGTAACTTGGGTTTTACTTCGTTGAAACGTAGGTCAACCTAATGCTTGTGAATTAATAGGTAATGACAAAACTTTTTAATAAAAAAACAAAACCGACTTCCAAACAAAATACACTAAAAACA
>DVQG01000621.1:0-13616 GCA_018231605.1 Papilio ambrax
CAAAATATTTACCATTTTGGATAAAAACTCTAATGTGGAAAAGAGACCATACGTTGCTGCCAACATCAAGGAAGGAAGATTGCCAAGTTTTGTCATGTCATGTCATTTTGACATTTGCTATTGACAATTTGACAACATCAAGTTGTTAATACAGAAAGTAATGTTTTGTACAGCATTTCACACGTTGTATGGTTGCATTTCACACTTTCACGTATTGACCACACTGTTCGCTAACCGCATGTTGGAGGTATTTCTCTATACTACTTATTGTACTGGGGTTACTAGCTTTCGGGTAATTAAGCATAATTCCGGTAACTTTCTTACTATAATTCTGACGATCTTAAAATCTGCGGGTGCTTCTTGAGAAGGACATGGTTTAAGTTACAAGTAGAGGAGTATACTAGGAGATTCTATATCGCATAGTATAGCTATATAAGGGATTGAGCTAGGCTTCTCTATGTCAACTACTAAGGTGGATGCAGGAACTCCAAATCGTAGCGAGACCAAGGCGGGGTTGTGCTCGGAAAAAGGGTTCTTATTGTTGGAGGCCTGGAAGTGAACCTTACTTTGGTTTCATAAAATAGGTGGTGTTTCTATGCCAGTATATTTTTTGGCTTCGTTAAATATGAGAATCTTCAGATTCGGCAACACGAATATAAAATAAAAATTGTATGCCAGTGCATAGAATCCGCTATCAAGTGAATTGACAAAACCGTTACAATCTTTTTTTTATCTCGGCTTGAAGTATTAATTTAGTGTTCGGACTAATATTACAAGAAAATAAAAAGTAATGTTCTTGTTCTCATGTTCGTAATATAGTCGATTGAGTAGATGTTCACGAACGGAAGTTGCGTCCTGCGTCAATCGCGACCAAATTCAAGGACCGCGTATCCGTTGCAGAAACACTTACAAAAACATATTGCCATCCCACTCATTCTCCTTAAAACAACTGAGATAATACGTTTTTAGACGTATCTTATGGCACTAGGAAACCAACTGTGAATGAGATATTTGTAATTTAATTTCTCAAGTTATTACTATCTTTGCTCGTATTTTATCGATGCCATTAATAAAAAGATTGACTATGTTGACGCAAAGCCATGAAGATGCATTCCTACTGAAATTTAATTTTCTCTTTTCGGACTGTGCTGTAATGTTCTCTGTTAGATTTTCCGTTTAACTCTTTTTCGTTCGTTTCGACGTACGTGTAAGGTTTAATCCATTTTAGCTGCAGCCCGGGTCATAGGATTCCATTCGTCTTTTAAAATACGATGCGGCAGAACGTTAACGGTTTTCGATTTGAAAGTCTAAATGGGTTTCCTGAGTGACCATTTTTTGTGTCACCTATAAATGTGTTAGTACTGTTAAGAGTTTTGTAGATTATGTAAATATAAACTGAAATTCAAGTATTTACCACTTATAGAATTTAAGTAAGGATTGTGGATATAACGTGAAAGTTGTATTGACCTTTCTTATGTTCAATTGTAAAAAGATATAATGATAGTTTTGTATATAAAAAATGTTGTAGAAATTGAAATAGTCGATAAAAAAAATCTGAAATGTTTTGAAGTTTTAGTAAATGTCACCTATGTAGATCTGAGGATAATTCGGGACAAGCAAATTGCTAATTAACCTCAAATACGAACATGGAAGTGGGCTAACGTTGTCACTTTAAGATATCTGTTATTTTTTTGCTCAGTGGTTTTACCATTTTTAGTGTATTTACTCGGCTATAACATCTTAATTTGACTTATTTTATTTCATAGATAGATTATACGCGTTGATTAATTTGTCTAATTCAGTCATAAGGCGAATACGACCCTCTCAGTCTGCATATTCCCTTCTCTTTCTATTCCCTTTCTACATTTAAATTTTGAAATTTGCCAATCGTAATATCTCGTATCTATGTATTTTAGAGTACATTTACGGAAACACTCTTTTCTGTCGATCCGTTGATAATGTCATGATGTAATTCGCTTTCTTTTTTTTTTACATAATCTAACGCAATTTCACTTCGACTTGCTCGTGTTAGTTTCCAATTTGTCGATCTAAATTTTCTTTGTCTAGTTACAATGTAACAGACATTTGCTAAAAATTATTGCTGCCTCAATTATTTTCACAGAAAAGTAAGGGATGCCAATCTGATTTTGTCATCAAATAAACTTGACTAGTTATTTAGTTTGATGCTGTATTCTGTCTGCTGGTTTTTCTACTTGAATTATGTATTTTTACATAATTTATCGTAAAACATTCAATCTTAGTTATTTTCAAGTTTTAGTCCTCTGTGGTTGCGATGACAACTAGCAAAACTAAATATATCTTTCAATTTACTTGAAGTGATGAAAATAGATAAGAAGGGAGGCTTTTAGCCCACGCCTTGGGGACCGATAAGTCTTCGCAATCCGCCGCCGGGCAGACACCGTCGCGGGATTCAATATAACCTATTAATAGCTAAGCCAGAGACCTTTCACGTGTAAACATATCTTTAAGTTAAATAAAAGTACGTTAAAATGAACAAAAGTTTTGTTTACTAAACCATGACGTCACAATATTCCATTAATACATAAATATTTAATAGATTTTGTTTTTGTTTTCAGATTTCGGTTTGGCCAAAGAATATATAGACTTAGAGACAAACAAACATATCCCATATCGGGAGCACAAGTCGCTCACCGGGACCGCGAGATACATGTCAATAAATACACATTTAGGGAAAGGTAAGCCTTTTTTCTTCTTTGTCTGTATTGTTCATTATATTTGATGTGCCATGTTTGTTATTTTATAGATAGAAATTGATGTAAGTTGTCAGAAATTTAATGGCGTTCAAACTGTTAATTTTCTTTTAAAAACCGTTAAGGCCACGTTACCACAATAAACTACTAAGATATTTCTTTGCATTGGCTTTTAATTACAGATTAGAAAATTAGTTTAAACACGATTTGGCCCATATTAAGTTCATATGTAACACATTCAATGCCACGATTTTCATTGATATTAATGACTTCATTTAATTATTTGCAGAACAATCGAGACGCGACGACCTAGAAGCCCTCGGGCATATGTTTATGTATTTTTTACGTGGTTCCTTACCCTGGCAGGGATTAAAAGCTGATACACTTAAAGAGCGATACCAAAAAATTGGCGATACCAAACGGGCGACACCTATCGAGGTCAGTATAACAACAAAGATAAATAAAAATGTCATAATTTAGCGAGAATAACTGTTAAGGTCACCGTCAGATTTCCTAACTGTACATTATCATTACGTTGCCCTTGTCCCTATGGAGGGTCGACACAGTGTGTGCTGCTTCCATATATTCCGACATATCTTCCCTTCTTAAGCATATCCTCTTTCACACAATACATTCGTACTTTCTTCAGTCTTCCTCGACCTTTGAAGCCATCCACATACATTAACACTTTTGGGTTTATGTACCCACCCTCTCGTCGCATAACATTTAACCAAAATGATTAATTGACAGTCTTTAATTGTTCCAAAATTAACAATTTCTCGCCGTTAAGTATTAAAATATGTAACAATTGATTGCAGGTGCTATGCGAAGGTCACCCCGAGGAGCTGGCGACGTACCTCCGCTACGTGCGCCGGCTGGACTTCTTCGAGACGCCGGACTACGACCAGCTCAGGCGAATGTTCCGCGACCTCTTCGAGCGGCGCGGCTACGTCGACGACGGCGAGTTCGACTGGACCGGCAAGACGATGGTAAACAACACCGCCTAGCCCACGATCAGACAGCGCTCGCCCACGCTTACACAACGTTAGCCCACGCTAGCCCACGTTAGCCCACGCTAGCCCAAGTTAGCCCACGCTTTTACATCGCAAGTCCACTCACGCTTGACATGATTATAAATTCTTTCGTTATCCATTAGTTGACCTGTCAAAGTCTAATGACAAAAGATTTGTAACTCGGGGTTCTTGTAGTGGTTTTAGCTGATTTTTACCTTAAATTACAAATTTATTTATAAAAACTTTATCCAATTAATGTACTTTTGTAATTGTAATTAAACTTTTTGTTGCTCATCTTTATAAAGCGGTATTTTTTGTGTAATATAAAATTAAGATATAAGACCCCGAGTTGTTTTTTACTAATTTTGATTCAACATTTTAAATTTCAAGCATTTTTTAAAACTATTAAACAACATTTTAAAGCTTCGACATCATTTTAAAATGTGCCATTATTTATTTAAAACTTCTTAATGTAATTTAGTTGATGTTAACTAAATGTTCTTTATAAAATCGCTGATTCACTAAGCTTTGACCGCTTTCAATAATCACTAATTAAAAAAAAATCATAACATGGTCATGGTATGGTCATTAACTAGTTTTAATAATTTTTATTTTATAAATTAACAGTGATGGGGCACTAATATTACAATGAGCTTTATGTTAAAAACTAAATTTCCTTTTTTTGTTTTTGAAACACTATTTAGTGTTGTTTATTTTGTCTATTTCATAGTATATTTAATGAAGTTTTTACAAGCAAAAGTTGATATTAATAATAGCTCAATATAGTATATAAAATGAATAAAAACATAGTAAACTTTTGTATCACAAAAGTTGAATTTTCATTTTAGTAAATCAAGATAGGAACAATATTCTTGTCCTATGTATTGTTGTTATACAGGTTTACGACAATGAAAACTCAGTGTAACAAAAAGTTCATTGTATTTACTAACAATTTCCTTTATTACTTAAGGTAAAAGATAATATCTGATGTTATTGGTCTGTTAAACATTCTATGATTTATTATCACTAAATTATCTTATGTTTATTTCTAATAATAATTTAGGATAAAATTGGCATTTATATGAACCTTGTTACTTATAGGAATTATTATTATTAATAGTATTCTATAAAATAAACATTGTCCCTTTACAATTTGTGTTTCTGTGTAATGTTGTTTTTTTTAATTTAATTTTTATTGGTGGCTTATTAATTTTACTTTTAAAAGGTTAAATCGACAAACATCATTAAGTTATTCAATAAATTGTTATTTTTGTTATGTTTTAGCTGATAGAGTTTGGGTTACAGAAAAAATTTAGAAGTAAACTTTCAAATAATAAATTCAGAACTGACAAATACTTTTTTCTTGATTTTTTTTTACTTATAATTTCTGATAACACTGGCTGTATATAAAAAGGTATTATCTTTTAAATACAGCCTATGGTACTCACAGATAAATTGCCTTTCTAATTGTGATTTTTTTTTAAAATCAGCCCAGTAATTTTGCGTCAATCAAATACATACAAAAATCGAAAAATACAAATCTTTTCCCTTTATAATATTAGTATAAATTTCTTTTTTTTTCAAGATTTGTTTTGTTTCTCGTATTGATGTTTGTTGATTGTTTTTGTTGGTGTATGTGTTAACTAAGAGGGAGTGTTGCATGTCGCATGCTTACCGCTTTTGTCCCGACGACAGCCCGCCAATATGCACGTCATGAGAATCTTGCGCAACGCACCGCCATCTAATATTGTCAGAAATAAATCTGACAAGGTTAGTATTATGTTTGTTATGTCAATTACTTAACCTCATTACTAAGGGTCTATCTTAGTGATAGATTTACGATTCTGTGTGCGTTAGTTTATTTTACTAGGTGATTCTTAAATGTTTGTTTATTAAGATAATCTGTAATAGGGATTATGCAATATATTTTTATAGTATCTCAATATCTTTAAAAAATATTTCTTTAGTCTACTTTAGTAACGTTTTTTAATTACAATTTTATTATTAAAATTTGTAGTTACTTTAATGTAATTAAATTCAATTAATTCTTTATTATTAGAAATGTAATTGAGTAATAATTTGTGGTTTTTAAGTAAAGCTATTTTTTTTTTTTGGTAAAAAGTTTGTTAGTTACATTTTAGATTTGCATATTAAATTGAAATGTTTTCATTAACTGTGTTACATTACAGTCGACACCGGTGGGATCAATCCAGACGGGGCACGAGATCGTGGTATCTCCCAACCGCGATAGACATCAACCTTTCCACAAGGTTAGTTATTAAAAACATACAGTAACATATAAAAATTCAAGATTTTTTATTTGATTTTCTTACATTTAAATACTAAAGCAAATCGTCAATATGTCAGGTTTTATAATACAAGGTGGCAAACGAGCAAACAGTCAACCAAAAGCGACCGCTGCCATACACATCCGCAATTGCAGATGCGTAGCCCTACCCTTGATTGACGGAGGAGTAGACGCACATAAAGAGGTCATTTCCCCTTCCTTTGCGTCTCCACCACCGTCAAATCCACTTCCCCTTCCCATCCACTTTATAAGGAAAGGGTGGTAAAGAGAAAGGGACTAAAATTAGGCCTATTGTTATTTCGTTCCAATTTCGTTGAAAATTAATATTATCGTTGTTTTTTGGTATATCAGTGTTGGTGATTGATTTAGTATTTCTGTGGGTGCAGGATGAATTGTGTGATTATATTGTTGGTTTGGATGAGGATGATGAGGCGGCCCTGATATGCGTCGAGGTTTGAAATGTTATTTGGTTTTCTTGTCTGCCAACCCCGTTTTTGTAGACATTTCTGCACCTTTCATGTCATGTGTAAATGTCCATACAGTACGTTTGTCTTTTATCTAATCAATATGAAAATTGATTCCTGTTTAAATTAAGTAAGACGAGACATTTCGATGTTAATAATTTTGAACGTCTGTAATGTAATTCTTTTTTTTCATCCTATGTGAAACATTATTTTAATGGAATTGTCATTTTCATCAAATAATGTCAGCTAACGACATCTGTTGATAGCCAGTCATTGCTAGTTTCCACTCGTCTCATTGTCTTTGGTTTTTGAGAGTGATCATTGTCCTTTTTTTGTCTGCTGCAACTTAAACGAATCTACAAAATAGAGTTGTATGCGACGTTACACTGCTCGGTTTAATTCCCTGGAATCAAACGTTTCCATAGCTGATTTTGTGATTTTTTGGTGTTTTGTTTTTTTTTTGTTGTGTGTTTGTGATGGTTAAATGCTAATGACCAGTATCTAGTAAAAAAACAATTGTATGTATGGTGATCGCTACAGGATAAGACGAGCTAAAAAAATAGACTTATAACACATTCTTCTATAGTTTAACTAAGTTGTGTGTTTGATAGAAGTTTAGATGTTTTGTTCTTTTTAAGGGGGCCGTAAAGGATACTGGAACGGGTGGCACTGCCAATACTGGTGGTAACTGGCCTCACAGCGGTAAAGCGACGCCTCTTACTGCGGGACATTTGACACCAGCTGATAGGCACGGATCTGTACAGGTAAGAAACAAACATAGATTAATATACATGTTTCTTTAAGGATTACCTAACGTGTTTCTAATTATTAGATTAGAAACATGTTTCTAATCATTAGAATAGAAACATGTTTTTAATCGTAAAATCATGATATCCGTTACACATTAGGGTGCGGTTGTATCAGTAAAATGTTAAGTTTTTAATAGTTATTGCTCAATACAAACCACCTATGTATTACGGTGTTTTATTATTAGCTATTTATATATTAGCACTTTACATAATTTTTTAAGCACTATGAATTGTTTCTATAATAATACACAAGTTGCCAGTTTATGATACTTTTTTTTTTTAATTAAATAGGTATTTTACTTATGTGTTTGCATGTTTTTTCGATGCATCTAAATTTTTTCCTTTACACATAAATGTATTTTGGTGTATTTATTTCTTTTTAGCTATTGAAGAATAAGCATTTTCGGTATGTGAAATTTCCCGGATCCGTATCCACGGTCAGTTGTGAACATTTTGCGACAATCCTTGTTGTGACTGTCTGCATGACCTTGAGTTTTCATTGACGAAACATTTCGTTAAACATGTTTTTCTGTTTAGACAGAGATGACTATGTTTCGGCAGTGGAAACGCTCGGTGAAGCTTTGTTATTGTCGCTCAGTGGTTAGCTTTGCACAGTTGTCTGTGTTGCAAATGAGGATATTAAAAAAATTACACATGTAATCGATCATTATAATGTATTTGATCTGGTGAATATTTATTGGGGTGTTTTATTAACCATTGTCATGTTTATTTATATTTTTATCAGTTATTTAATGGTCGTAAAGTCTTCATTTTTGTCATATCATTTGCTTCAATATAACTCATTTTGTCAAGACAGGACTAGCTTTTGCGCGCGACTTCTTCCACGCTGCATTAAAAAATTTAGATAACCAATGTAACTCAGTCATAATGTAGCTTACAAAAGGCGAGATAATTTTTGAAAACTGTTTATTTTTTTTTAGTTTATTCCTTACGTACCTAGCCTAGCCTATGTGTTCTAGGCAATGTTCTATATCTGTGCCAAATTTCAGCGAGATCTATTGTGCTATTCTGGAGATGGGCAGTAACATCCATCCATTCATCAAACTTTCGCACTTATAATTAAAATCGGAAACCATTCCATTTCCTTAAATTGGAATCTCATTGGTCGATTAAATGTGTTCAAATAACTGTACATTGGGTTCGTTTTTACATTAACAAGTATCTGAGTACAAGCTTATTATTTGAATGGCGGGCTTTGTGTTATATCAGTGTTGTGTGGTTGCTTCTATACACTTACATCAAAAGTAAAAAAGCAATATTTTCTTAAGGATTCTTTAGGTGAAAAGTATGTCATGATTAGGCAGCACCTAAAAACTCTGGGTATAATTTTTCGTTGTGATGTTTTAAAAAGTAAGAATCTTGTAAATATGAAATTTCATTTTTGAAAAATTAAAAATATAGAATTATTGTAGTTTTTTTATTAATGTTTTTAAAGTTATTTTTGCAAGGTGGATTTGATTTTAAAATAAATTTTATCGTAGTCTGTGTTTAACAGCCTTTGATGTGTAGATTTTCGTTTCCTTGCTTACCCCTAAATCAGCTATGTCGCTAAATGTACACTCACTAAACTTACTACCAAAAGATAGGAAAAATTAATTAAAAAAAAAACGATTTAGATGTAGCGTTAAAAAATACTTTAATAAATGTACAATTTAAAATACATACAAAATATGTGTTTTTTTAACGTGTTGTGACAATTTACGTCATACATGCTTTCAATCCCATTAGGCTAACGTCCGCGTGAGCTTGTTATAAGAAATTGCGTTTTCATTGACTTAGATGTTTTGTATATGACGTCATCAAGTCAAATGTTTATCGATGACATATGTATGCTCTGGCGGTGAAATATTCGGCTTGTTTCGTGTACCTAATTAAATTTAGCTAACCAGTTACCACGAAAACGGAAAAAAATATTGTTACCTAACTGGTTAGGTAAATTTAGTTAGGTTTACGGAACAAGCCAATATTCACCGCAGGTGACACACGAAGGTGACGCGTTACGTTGTCGGAGGTGATATTTGGGAAGCGATGACGGTATAGGAGGTTTGTTTCCGTCAGGTGGTGAGTTCGACGAACGGCGAGCTGGGCGCGGACGACCCGACGGCGGGTCACAGCAACACGCCCATCACGCAGCCGCACCACGAGGTCGATGTGGTCGACGACACCAAGTCAGTGTTTCAACTGTATGGACGATTTTATTTTTTTTATTTTAGTTTTATCTTTTTATTTTAAGCCAGCATGACAGAGGAGGTCAAATACTTCAATGGCTAACTTGATATACTTTCCATTAGTAAAAAATAGAGCTTTTAAAGAAAAAGTGGGACTTAATATTTGTATTTTTTTTTAATATTGATCTCCTGTGTTGTCTTTTATTATTATTTATTTTAACATATCCATTTAACTTTGAAGTAAAGAATAAGTGCCATTTCCTATTTTCGTTACACTATTTATTTATTTTTCGTCATGTATTACATACTTTCTTAGTTTAATCCAAGTAAATACAAGCTAGTAGTATTGAAATTTATTTGAGATCATTATTTATGATAATTAGAATCCTTACTATTATTGAGTGAGTTGATTCTTTTTTAAAGCATAAATTTTGTACTATTTAATAAATATGATAACACCAATATCAATCAATTTAACCACAAGCAGACTCTGTAAATCGTCATGTAGGCAATCCGTTTATTCCAGGTGTTGCTGTTTCTTCAAGCGCAAAAAGAAGAAGTGCGCCGCGCGCGCGGGCAAGTGACGCGTGCGCACGTGACACGCGCACTAACCTCCCCCTCCCACTACCCCCCTACACCTCCACCTCCGCCTCCACCTCCATCTCCTCCCCACGCACGCCGCACTGCCATCCACCTTCTCACACAGTACATCAACGATCACTAACAGACATATCTGTGATTCGCTATTACATCATGTCCCTAATTGATATATTAATTCATAGTAGAATTGAAGACATATTCTTTAGGACTAATAAGTTTTCAGTTCCCATTAAATAATCACACGTTTAATAACCATTTCGATATAATACTCACTTTTATTTATTCCTTGTCAAAGATTTGTTAAGCGTGTGGAGGGTTTGCAGATTTATTTGTGATGTTTAGTTTAACGAATACCTTCATAACGCTGCTTTAAATGAAAATGTAAACTTTCAAACAGTATATACAATTTTATGTTTAATTCCAATAAGTTTTTATACATTTACAGCCTTAAATAAACGCGGTATAAAGTTAAACTTGGAATAAATTGAATATAAGCAAATATTAGTACAAATTTTGTTTATACTCAGTTTATTCCTAAGTTTAACTATATATCATGTTTATTTGTAAGGCTGTAATTGTTCATATACAATTTCATTTCACTAAATTATGAAATATATAACACATTAATAATACGATTATTACACTGTTTTTATCATAAAGCTTATATTTTCATTGAAAGAGTGTTTTTTTTTTATTTAATTTAATAATGGATGGCAGTGTCCAAATCAACTCCACGTACTATGCTACTCCGATCACTTCCTTGCGCTTAGTATATTCAAATTTAACTGACATCTGTCACCGTGACGTCTGTCAACGTGACATCTACGTGTGAATAAAGACTTATGACTGTTGTAAACTATTGCTAGTTTAAAATAAATCAATTTTAGAGTTATTCAATGAAAAATGTTATCATATTATATAACCACGTTTAATAAATCAGAGTAATGTCGAGTTATTCTTTTTAATTTCAAACACTAGCAATAAGTATCTTAATATGGCTGAGAATAGATAGTAATTTGCATATTTATTGAAAGGGCAACATTGTCTTAAATCACATGATCTTATTATAACGTGTAGCAGCTAGAGAATGACATATTAAATACATTAACGTATTAACACTCTTTTATGTTTTATTTCATATGTTTGTACAGCCGGGGAAATATATTTCCTACCCACTTACGCTAACAATGCAATTATACTTTGAAAGTGCGATGAAGTTGGTTCTGTCAGAATATGTAACAATAAAACTACGTATATAAAATTGCATAAAAGAACATAAATATGACAGATACAGTACGAAAAGAATCTTGTGCTATTTGGCACTTGAAATTTTGCCTTGTAGATCTAGAAGTCACTCGTGCGCAGAAACTTTGCCGATGGCGTCATGACGTCACGTAGCCGTCAGTACTGAGCAAATGAACGCGTCGATGATTAGTAAAGGGACTCATCGGCAAACCTTCGCACGAGTAATATAGTTCTTAAAGTGACTGTACGATACGGTCTTAAGTGGGTATCGAATTTAATTCTTTGGCTGTACCTGTGTGAGTGCTATACCCTATATAAAAATAAGTAAAAAAAAGATGGAATTTGTATTTACTTGTAATTACTGTTATGTAAAGTTCACTACCGGCGATGCTTTGAGCATTAACAAGTTGTAAATTAATATTTTTTGCCACGACTATATAGTGATATAGATATTTATTTACAATATTTAGAACCTGTCCCACCACTGGCTGATAGAGACTCAGTTAGCTTAAAAATGACGGCACTGTCAGTTAAGGGAACAAAATCCGATATTTCAATACATACAAATATACAAAAATACAAATTTTTCCGCTTTATAATATTAGTATACATATAGATTTGTATGTATGATTGGATCTATGTATTCAAATACAAAAAAAAATATTCAAACGGGTAATACTGAATTTAGGTAGATATTTTTTTATTCATGCAACACTATAAGGGTCGTCGAACCCGTCTGGACTGCCCATGTTAGGATTAGGATTTTATAATCGAATGAGAATAGATTTGGTCACATTCTAACCTTAAAATATACTAAAGAGTACTTCCAAATATTTGTAGGTTTTGTTTTGTAGCAAACCGTACCCGGATATTTTTTACCTAGATAAGATGTACAGTTTTACTTAAATTACTAATTATAATTTTTTTCTGACAAGAAACCTTTTCTCACACAACTAAATCTTTAAGCTACCTTTAGAGCGCGCACATCTTTGTCTAAACTATCGCACGACTGTTTAGTCTCGCTTTGATTCCTATGAGCTTATATGGAGATCACACTACTCGTATTTTAGTTGTGCAACTAAACAATTGAATTGACTGACAATCGTACAGTCGTGCGATAGTTAAGTCAAAGATGTGCGCACGCTCTTATTCACCATCCCTCGTTTTTATCACATTTTTATTAGTTATTTTCAAATAGAAAATGTATTCCTAGTTTTTCTTGACTAATTCGCTAAATATCCTCTATTTATAAAAGCCAATTCATCAGTTTCACAGAAGAATTTAAATCAGTTGCCGCGAAAGCAATTTATGTCTATGTGAAGTATATTTTAGGAATCTCCTTTTATAGCTGAAAGTGCAGTGAAGTGCAAGACGCACAGCTAAAATATATATATTTATAACCACAGACAATCTTGAAAATGTCTATGGTTTTTATAGAATAATTCTATCCTTTATTATACTACATATATTCTCTTACTTATTATAATATTATAAATGCGAAAGTTTGGATGGATGGGTGGATGTTTGTTAGTGTTTGTAGCCCAAACTGCTGAAAGAATCTCGATGAAATTTGGCATATATGTAGAGGATAGTCTGGAAGATCACATAGACTATTTCCTTTTTTTTTTCAATTCGACACGGACGAATTCGCGGGCGAAAGCTAGTAATGTTAAAAAGAGGAAATATTTGTTTTTTGTATGTGTTGAAATAACTCAAAAAATACGGGCTCGATTTTAAAATTGTTTCACCATTGAAAAGGTATGTTATCTATGAGTAGCATAGGCTGTATTTTTTATTGTTTTTTTAATTTCACGCGCACGTAGTCGCGAGAAACAGTCGTTATTAAAAGAGAAAGTATTTAAAATGTGTATTAATAAAAAACTTTGTAACTTAAATATTTAACGTTAGTTTTGTATCTTTCCTTTAACATTTAAATCTCAATAAACTTACAAAGCTCTTTTACGTCGTAATTTACTAAAAACCTGAGTTCAGTCGTGGTATCAGAAATTAATACATGAATTACGAACGCGGCAGATGAGCGCCGGTTCCCGCGTTATGTAACTAAAATGGCGGAAAGTCCTGCTTTACGAAATCGACTGAAACGTTTTTCGGTGCTTTTTACGAAAGTGAATATCTATACTATTATAATAAAGCGTAAACACTCACTTCTTTGTTGCCTAAGATCTCAGCAATTACAGCATATTTTTGAATAATTATTTTTTTAATAAAAAGCCGTACACTTACGTCATGCTTTAG
>DVQG01000622.1:0-13608 GCA_018231605.1 Papilio ambrax
CACAACTGAAAATCGAGTAGTGTGCGCACCTCCATATAAGCTTATAGGAATTAAAGCGAGACTTAACAGTTGTGCGATAGTTTAGTATCAAGTGTGCGTACACTAAGTCTGAGTAGAAGTTACTGGTACGTACTTGAACCATAGACTAAAAAACAAACTGTCTTGCAGGTAGGAGAATGCGGTGCCCAAATTAAGCACATCAAGGAGGAATGGAACGGGAACATCTCCTGCGTTCTACCTCCGAAGACCGGCAGCATTGAGGTCTCTGGTACTATGCAGCTGCTTGTCGCAAGTAAGTTACTCAGTTCAGTCTAAAACAAACTCTAAACAACATTATTATAAAGATCAAACTCGTAAGTAATTTTAGTTTCTGTATAGTATCGAACCAATATTGACTGACCTATCACCTTCCGAAGTCAATATTATTTTAGTTTAAGGGTTTGTTACTGAAACAAATTATGATATTAACAATTTTGTTCAGGGGCTCCCGGAGATCCGCAGCTGATTTCTCCGCCGCAGTCGTCTTTCAAGGAAGGTGACATCTTCATGGCGCAATGCATCGTGCCCAATGGACGACCCGCTGCCAAGATCACTTGGTTCTTAGGTAAAGCGTCAATAATTATTTTACTATCTAACTAAATTAAATTAATTAATTCTTGTTATATAGATATGTTTTGTTTATACATATACTCGCCTTTATAATGACTGAGATGATGGACGATAGAGTTATTTGGAGCACGAAAACCCGATGCGCTGACCATACGGGAGTAGGATAAGGTAGGGGAGATGGTGATTAGCCTTCAATTATTTGTCAAATGTCTTTAATAATTCACAGACGATGAGCAAGTGCTGGCGGGTACCCACCAGCCTATCGTGAGCTCTGAGCCGGGCAGCGACCTGCAGACAATCCGTCAGAACGTGAGCAGGGCGCTGACAGCGGACGACAGCGGCAAGCGACTGGTCTGCCGAGCTGAACACGAGAGTCTCGACAAGCCTAAAGAAGCTAGCAGGCAACTGCTCGTTAACTGTACGTATAATAGAAAGAAAGAAAGTACAATCGAGGAATCTGTCAGTATTCCACTATTAAGCTATAATTCTTTGAACGTTGTTGAGAAACCTACATCGACCTAAAAAGGTCGGTGAGAGGTACGCTGCTAATTCCTCTTTATTAATAACGTTACTTTTTCAAAGGACTGGAGATTGTCTTGATGCAAGAAACATGTCAATTGTCTTAAAGTGGAACACCGCGAAATTCCACGACTGTACCTTTATTAAACTGATACTGGTTACTTTTTTAAATCTCGACATCATTCCCGCAGACCCACCGAAACGCCTTGACGATAGCTCCAGCATAACGATCTTCGGTCTGAAGATATCAGAGGAGGGTCGGCTGAACGTGACCGTGCGCGCCAACCCGCGCCCTCACGCCGAGTGGACTATAGGAGATGTTAAACTGACAGCGCCGCAGAAGAACGACGACGCCTCCATTGAAGCTCTCGAGCCTGTGCATTTGGTACATTTTATACTTTTAGACAAACTGTTGAATACTTTAAGGTCTGTCCCACCACTGACTGATAGACGCTCAGATAGCTTAAAAGTGACGTCACTGTCAGATAGAATACCACAATCCGATATTTCTATCACATTTTTGTTGGATTGTTATCTGACAATTTACAAGAATTGTGAGACGGGCTCTTAAGGGCGGTGTTATTGTTATCAGCAACCTTTTACAACCCTATTTATTTATTTTGGTTGTTTATAGGGTGGTGGCTACTATAATGTGACGTTAGTACTATCCCGAGTAGCCAAGGAGGACGTGGACCGCACGTACTATTTGACTGTCGCCAATGACTTGGGCCGCGAAGACTTTTCCGTGCGTCTTAGCACTATGGACGAACCTGCCGGTAAGTCTAGTTTTAAGCCATCTTTCCACCAACTCCAAAAGGGATGACAAGTAATAGATTATGTTTTGTTTTTTTAACTGTGTAAATGAATTTTTATCACTAACAACTATCACACAATTACACCTAGCTTTTTTTAATCTCATGTGAAATATCTATAGGTTAGGAAAATTTGATGATTTAGCAATATTTGGTATATAAATATTTTGTTATATTTCCACAGCGCGTAAAGCTTCGTTTTTGATTATCGATATTTATGGTAAGATATAATTCTAAGAATGGTAGATTACGAATGAGTATGTCTTCGATATAATTTCTATTTTAAATTCGATATTACAGCTTGTGAATATTTTTGTATGGTAGTTAAAATGCTCTCTTAGGATTTAAAGAACGATGAACTTATTTTAAGTTTATTAGAATATTTTTTTTTGCATGCTTTAATAATCATGTATTTAGTTATGCTAGCATTAATGTAATTAGGAATAATAATCTATGTTTTATTGCATGACTTGTCCCCGACATACAAAGTAACTACTATATTATTAAATTAGTGAATGTTTTTACCAGCGTGTTCTAAAGACTTTTTACTATCCTGTTTTTTAATAATTGCTTTTGTTTTGTGATATTAAAATTAAATAAAACTGCAGTTGTAATTTATAACCTTAAAACTCGATATCCGTCCATTATTAGTATTTTTAAATTTTAGTATTGCTTTCGGCATTTTTGATCTGTGTTTTTATTGTTAAACTATTTTAGTTATTAAAAGTATATGCTATATAGTAATTAATGAATTAATGTTTTTTAGTATCGACTTCGATTTAAAACGTTCCATCGCACAACTGTTGTGCGATTGTCGATTGTTTTGCAACTAATTCAACTGTTTAGTTGGACAACTAAAAATCGAGTAGTGTGCGCACCTCCATATAAGCTTATAGGAATTGAAGCGCGACTAAACAGTTGTGCGATAGTTTAGTATCGGGTGCGCGAACGTTCACGAGAACGTCGGAGTCAATGAAGTTATGATATTTGGTTAATTCTAAGATGTATTTCATATCCAGGTGTGGAACTCGAGACCGGAGCCATTGTGGGGATAGTGATCGCCGTTCTATTCCTACTCATCTCCATCTTCCTCGTCGTATTCGCAAAGGCAACTGACAGATGGTGTTTTGCAGGTTAGTTTTTTATTTTTAAATGCTCCATTAAAGTATTGTTTACGGAATCATGTGAAAATCTATGGTTATATTTATTTTCCGTTTCCGTAAACATTTAAATTCATGAATGAGATTTATCTTGTCGCTCTCAATTTCGTTTGACAACTAACGTAAACTTAGGGTTGTGCGGTTGATTATTTTTCATTTTATCGATACCGCACTATCCTAAATTATTGGCAGCTATCGATATAAAATCATGCGATATTCCATTCGAATATGCAAATACTAATCGTAAAATTATCCAATAATTTTTAAGAAGGTAATTGTTATTCGATAGCTCGCCTTGTCCCAATGCATTTTGGTATTTGAACGTGCTTCCTTGCGCTTGATTCCCCGTCGAGTATATTAGGCATGCCCTTTAATGCTAATAAGAGTCGACGAAACTAATTATTACGGATATCCAACAGGGTCAGGGGCAGTTGGTCGATAGGTAAAACACAATAGATATATTTTGATCACTATCACAGAGCAATCACGTGTTTCAGCTTATAAGCGTGAGTTTTCAATGGTAAAACGCAAAAACGTATCGCATTCTTTTAAGTGGGAATATGTTTTTGTGGTGTCAGTGAAAATCCACGGTGATCATTAAAATAATATGGAGTGGGCGTATGCTTACACATGGTTCTCGATACTCTAATTACAAACCGTGCTCGTAAATAAATTTTATTAATAACGTAGCTATTGATAGTGTAATTCAATTTTAAATTGAAAATTTAAATATTATTACAAACAATTTTATTACAAACTTCAAACGTTTAAATTAATCGCTGATTAATATTTACACATTTTAGTATGTTATTTAGCTGTATGTTAGTTACTTTTTATAGAAAAGCGTTAACACACAAATTCCAAATATAAAAGTTTATACACCAAAATTTTAACCCTAACAGCATAAAAATAAACCATAAAATGTATTTTTAGGTTACGAATACGGTTTGTTTTAAATTTAAAAATAGTGACACGAATAAAACGTCGATAAATCTAGTAGTTTTTATGTTGGCTCCCCTGTTTGTGTAGACTATACATGTGTTTGCGTTAATATCGTAGAATTTGTTTGGCTGTTGTAGATTTAGAAAATAAGAAGTGTAATTTGGCAGTGTTTTTGCAAAATTGTCCTTTGTGCTTGTCCTATATTGTAGTATATGTTTAAGTTGAATAAAATTGTTGTTATTAGGTTAAAATTTGTTATTTTTTCCTGCATAACAATATTTTAAGCGATCAAGAACCCTACATGATCTGAATTGAATTTAATATATGCATGACTTATTTTCTAAGTCGTTTTTAAGCACGCTATGGTGAATGGTTTTTCTTCTATTTTTATCTTTCTCCTCTTTATTTCTCTTTCATATTCATTTTACTTCTTAAAAAGCATGACTTCATTAAAGTTTGGAAAAGTGCATGTAGTTTATTTCTGTTTGCTATGAACTGAGAATGTTGTTTTAAGATTTCAATTTATAGCTTGAATAATAAAACGTATGTTCAATGAATCTAGAGTAATTTGTGTTTTTAACTGAATGTTTATTATTTTATTAGTCAATGTTTTATTAATTATTATGTGGTGGAGGTTAAAATGTGAAACTAACTGTATTTTTAAAGGCAACTAAATAATTTTCAAAAATAGTACTAGTGAATCTGTGGAAAATCTATGAATACAATATCTTATTACTTATATTTTAATTAAAAGTTATTAACGGGCAAAACATCCGTTAAAACCATGTCAATAAAACATTTTAAACAAAAAAAAAACTGACATAGACATTTGAAAGTTTTGTAATTTTTTATTGTGTCGCTAGTGTGCTCTTAATCCACATCTACATCACTAGTGGCGCCAAAAACACTAAAAACCTATGGTAAAAAACGAAAGGAGATATATGAGGCCAGTAAAACGTTAATTTTTGTGGAGACACTTCTCAAATCTTCAAATTCATCAACTCAACTTCAGATCAACAAAAAATATAAAAAAAAATAATAATGCTTTTAATTAACCAAGATAAATAACGATACCAAGCTATCGGGCTAAGGTGGCTTCAACACGTTAATGAAAAAACAGCTTAACCACTCCAGCCTGTGTACCACCATCACAAAATCACAAATCAAAGAGTAGCTAACGCATATAGCTTCTTCCAAATCAGTTATACGGGTTCTCTTGATCGCTTAACGTATTTGTGTGGCAGGGCGGTCGCACCGCACCGACATCCCTGACGGGGCGGATTCCGAGGCGCCTCTGCCCCCGCATGATGACGTCAAGGGCTCCGAAAACCCCTCTCACGACCACGGAGAGTATATCAGCAACGGTGACACGAAACACCCCGAAAAGAAACCAGACACCGCCGTCTAAATCGTAAGTTGAATCTGTCACTCAGACATCAACTTCGGAACTATTCATTTAATATCATTTTAAAATTCATTTCCTAATATAGTTCCCAGATCTGAGTGACAGTTTTAAACGATAGCAAGTACGTTTCGAGCATACATTGGTTTAGTATTGCCAGATTTTAAATTGTTACTTATTGAAATGTTGGTAACGACTGAAAAATTATAACTAAGTTTTTCATTATACTTAAATGATATAAAGTTTAAATGCTCTATAAACTATATACTGTTCGCATTACTGCCGCTTTTATTAAAATAGGTGTGCATAATGTATTAAAAAAATTGTCTTTTTCTCATGTTGTCCACCATTTAGAATGTTTATACGCAACGATCGAAGAAAAAGCCATTCATCCTTTGACTATACTTATTTATACGTAACCTGTAAATTAAAAAAAAATCAGTGTTGTCATTACATGTGTTCTAGTGATGAAAAAATTTTTCATCTGTATTTGCAAATAAGAATGTTAAAACGTATGATTTATCCCTAAAGAAGTGTGGCTTTTTATTCGTTCGTACTTCTAGAATAATGATGTTTTTGATGTATTAGTAGTGAAAAATAAAATTAAGAATCTCGTTGACATAATTAAAAACATATATCAATATTGTATTACAACGAATCCCAACGTGAAATGTAAGATTAGGCCGTATATATACAAGTATAGTCAATAAAAAATACAGCTACTTAAAATAGACGTAGACAAGAACTATACACTAATTCTTAGAATTTATGAATTTTATATAAATGTTTCTCGTACTGCTTGCGATTTTATGTATGTTTTTATACAATAGACTTTTTAAAAAATGTTATATTATCTACATTTTGTTCATTTTTTAATCTGTCTTTGTAATTAATGGCCGTACATAATTAATTTTAATTATAGGTTAAGATTGTGTTCGTACCACCATAATTTTATTCTTTTTAGTTCTTTGTGTATATAAATTGTAATAGAATTTCATCTTATTACATTAAGTTTTTTTAAGTGACAATATTAAATAAGACATTGTAAAAACTCGTTTTTTACTTTAAAATATAATGTCGTATGATAACCTCAAAAATAAATAATTGAAAGTATGATTTCAAATTGAATCTCGTTTTATGTAAAAAAGCAATGAACAATATTTTAAGCTTTAGTTCGATAAGTCACCTTCATTGTGATTTTTTTTTAGTACTTTGTAACTAAATATACGTTAATTTGTAAGGATTATTTTTTGTACCACTTTAGTTTAAGCAGCCTATGTTTATAATTTTAAAATTTGATTCTGTCAATTATATGAAAACACTGCCATTTTGCACTTTGCCAAAAAAAGAACAGCTTTGAAAATTAGGCTCAATATTATTTTAGATTTTTAATAACTAATTGTAATGACTTTCAAATTTCAAATCGTAAAAAAATATAGGTTAGCTGCGTATTCAATATTTATAATTCTTTTAGAACCATATCCATTAATTTGTCCCTTTATTAGTAGAATCGTTATTCTAATATTTTCCTTTTTTACTCATCTTTATAATTGGCGTAATGCAACTTTTGTCTCTGTTCGTTCATTTTTCAATATGGCGGACTTTTTATTATAGTTTTAAATTCGTTCAAAAATCGTGAATTGAATTAATTTGCTGTCGATTTATGTAAAGAGCTTGTTAAATAAAAGCTATGCATTAGGCAATTCCGTATCAAAGGATGTTAGAATATGTCAGATCCAGATTTGAGGATTTTTATGCCAATCTTATTGAATAATTAGTCCAAATATTGATGGAAGATTCACATGCATGTTTATAAATCTCAACGTTAAATGGATAACAATGAATTATAATTGAATATACCGTATTTATTAAATAAATAATACTTTGTTTCATTTATGAAAGTCCTTAAAATAAAGGTATAAAGTTTCAACGATTTAAATTAATAAAAACACAAACATGTAAACGCACAGCAACAACAAAGACACAGGTCATAATTGTCTATGGATCATTCAACTATTTTTCTTAAAGATAAAGACCGAAAGAACCTGGCTTTATTGAAAACGATTTATTATTTAAAAAAAGTGTTGCCACATTAAGTTCGCTACATTATTTAAATTCCAAAGAATGGCACAAAGGTAAGGTAAATCAATTCAGGTTCGCCGAGGTTCCATTTTACACCAAAGCGGAAGTCACGGTACAACGACGAGGTGTCATTTATAACTGTCACTACGTCGGACTGTAAAGAAATATAGAGAAAATTCCATTAAACCAGAGATTCTCAAACTTTTTTTGTATAACCCGATCAAATATTTAATAGTATGAGTGAATTTCGTATATCTTTAACTCGAGATCCCACAATATCGATCACCGCCGCTACGTTTACTGTTGAATTTAAGGAGTGGACTTGGACCACTTTGGGCATCGTCTTATTAAAGTGTAATTTTCCTAGATTATAAAGATTTCAAACAAAACTTTATCTGTTTCCATTCACAATAGAATGTTTTAGTTGTATTGGTTAGAATTATGCTAACAGTAACAATGTTACACAGTTACAAATCTATAAAAACAAAACTCAAAATTTTCTTTTTACTGAAACTAGTTATAAGTTTTAAAAAATTATCATGATAATATTTACAGGGAGAAACGGCGTACGTGACCACACAAAAAGCTCCGGAGAATCGTGAGTATTTATTTTAGTTTAATGTTTTGTAAATAAACGGTTTTTTTTGTAAAAGTAAACATTAATATCCTAAACCTCCTAAAACATATTTTGACACATTATCCAATAAACTATCCAAAAAGAAGAAGAAAGTAAAAGGAGATAGAAGACTGTATTTTCTAAACTTTCACAGTTACATCTCTATTTTAATCTCTTATCTGTATCTTAATTTTTAGGTTATGTGTCAAAATAATGTTAAGATTTATATATCTAACCGTAGAAAGAACTTGGGTTATAAGCTTTATGAGTATAAATTTGTAACTAAGTATTTCTTTCTGTAAGGACTCCGGCTGGGGATGTGCTTTTAGAGCGTGGGATGGCGCTACCTTCTAGAACGTACGTTTAAAATCTTCACAAACTAGGGGGTACTATTGGCGTAAGCCGTGAAGGTTATGTACCGAACACGGAAAATTTTCAGGCGTATATTTGAATTCGCCGTCATATATTCCTCTATTAAGAATTTAACGCCAATAGTGCTATTAGTAAAATAATGCTTGGCGCTTAAAATTAAATACTTACATAATAATGTGGTTATTAGGCATATTTTATTTATTTTATTTACTAACATCAATAAGTGTTTTCACGCAGGAAGTATACTGTACAAAATTCATAAATTAAAACACAGTTTTTCTATCAACTATAATTGCATGACTAATATGTCTTAGTACTAAATAGGATTGCCGTAAAAAAAAAGTATTTTGACGTTTAAACACGTGATGTGGTCAGTAGCGACACGGAGAGCGCGGTGGGCGGACGCGAGCGCTCGCGACTGAGTGCGCTAGGAGCTCGTATGCGCGCCGCGCTGCCACGCGCGCGCGACCGCGTGCAGGCCACCGAACCCAACACTGACAACGACGATAAGGTAAAAATACAGTAACTAATTAAAAAAAAAATAATACTTTTAAAATAATTTTAAAATACACCACCCAAAATCATTGAAATGAGAATTAATTATTACAAGATATTGATTAAAATTTACCATAAAACACGATAAAAGGCTTTATGCACTCTGAAATGCCTTCACAGATCCTGTCAGAAGAGAAGAAAGGCGTAGTATACGCTGAACTGCAGCTCGGCGAGCAGAACGCCGAGAAACCGCCGCCGCCCTCCACTGAGTACGCAGAAATCGTATACACCGATAAGAACCAGCAGGAGACTAAAGAATGAATCTATTAACACACTCTTATTTCCCGTAGAAAAACAGCGTACAAATTCAAAAATAGAAGTTGAAATAACGGTTTTTTCGTTCAGAAGCAGTTAAAAATTTTGAGAAACTGTTTTAAAAGTTTATTAACCGGTTTATTTATACTTATTATAACAAAATTTGGAAAACTATTTAATAAACTGTATATAATTACATTAAAACCATTCGTAATATAAATTCCACCGAAAGTAAAATATTTATTTGAGAGTATATTTTATTGTTTTTTTTTTAATGTTTAAGATTTTGTATGATTAATGTTTTATGAGCTGATAGGTATATGTATATCAAAAACTCATAAAAAATAAAAAAAGACATTTTATCTACATTTCGAATGCTTTTTAAATGTTTTAAATCGAAATTTTAATATGTTAAGTGAAAAGTAATCTCATATATTCCTATAAATGTATTGTGTTGTTTGCTTTTGAATTGATATTATATTTGTAATAATTTGTAAGAGTTTAGATATTAAGTAATTTATGTGACACGGAAAAATTGCACAAAATTTTTACACGATGCTTAAATCCACGTAATTGCTATGAAAAATTTATTTTTAAATCACCATTTTTGTCTACATAATGAAGTTATTTCAAAAAAGTATACTTCGATATATAATTACTACAATGTTTGTAACGATATTAAAATCTAAATATCAATGCAAATCATATTTAAATTCATTTCTTATTAAACAAAAAAAAAATCGCTCCATCTACTTTAAGCTTCGCTTTTTTCTATCCATTGTGTATTATGTGTATTTCTTTGTAATCCCAATATTTTGGGTTAAGACTTTTGGACAGTTTCAGTGTTTCGTCCCTTTCATTATATTTGAAAAAATAGAGACAACTATATAATCTAATAATTGTTAAGAATTTACCCCGAAATTACTGGCAGTTAAGCAAATTTTTGCTACTATGTTTTACATTGATGAAATAATTACGAATTGTGTATTTTTTAAATATTGAAGTGTTTTGTTAGATTTAAGTACAAATCAGGGTTAATTGTGGAGGCTTTATTAGTAAAGAATCCCATTTTTACACTGTTAATCCAGTTTAAGGTACAAAATGTTATGTTTTATTGTCATTTAAGAAATAGATTTTATGTATTTTACTGTATATAGACCGATAAGTCTCTTGACCCGGTTGGCACAGTGCAAGTAAATTGTAATAGCTCACTAGCGCCCTCTTTTTATGTCATGTAGGTTTGACAGAAACGATAGCAGTGCCGCACATTTGACTATACTCGGATTTCTAATCGAGATTGGAATTCTAACAGCTACTAAAAACGTTCCATTTCTCCATTACTTTTTAATCTACTGGTTACAAATTTTAACAAAAATGAATTAAAATGTTTTGTATTCGTACCAATCATGGCCCGTATAAAAATTATCTTAAAAACGACTTTAAAAAGGCTCAATATAGAGTCCTGAATACAGTAAATATATCCGTCCTTTTAATTTAGACTTTATTTTAATTAATCTAAGTTTTTTTTAGTATTGGGTGCTTATGATTTTCTTGTGGTTTTAGTGATATTTTAGTTCAGTCATGTACGTAAAGGTTTTTATGTAAATTAGATGTATACTTTTATTGTTTTCAAACAAATATATTTCAATTAATTAATGTTTGCACTTAAATCATCAAAAAATCAGTAAAATATCTTTTAGGCCTCATAAACTACCTTATTGATTAGAAATGCAAAAAGTATTGTATTTTATGCACCTGAATAGTTGTAATTTTTATGTTACACAACTTGCAATTGCATTCCACCATTATAGAGTTAAATATTAAAACATAAGACAACTGTTTGTTAAGAAATACATCACATTCTAAATAACGACCCTATATATACAGATAAATGTCAAATTCCATTCCAAATATGGCGGCTATTACACTATTTCTATAAATTATTACTAGAATTTGTGAGATAAAGTGTGAGACCAAATTAAAAAATTAAAAATTGAATTTAGGAAAATTATGTCCAAAATTAAAAAAATAAAAAGTGTATACAAAAGCCAAGTGTGACTATTTCCTTAATTCCACTGTTGTGTATTTGCCTAAAATTAATGCTTCTGGTATTACTGTTATAGAACAGAAAAACAATATTTATAGTTTTATAAGTACTTAAGATACCCAACAAACGTTTACATTGTACTTGAATAAAATGTGTCATTTTTATGCTTGTTTTATTTCACAAATGTTAACCTCTTACAAAATAGTCATTCAAGTTAACTAATTTGGTCACTTGAATAATAATAGTTTGCGATCTCGAAAACTGTGCGCAACTTCTGAGAAGTTGGAAAAAACAAGGAATATCAATATACCGTACATTTTGAAGAAAAAAAAGGTTTTCATTTTTAGTAGCATGTCTAAGAGAGAATTAAAATTGTTTTTATTACATTGATCTGTACAGATGGATAGGTCATTGCTTTAAAATTGAATAGACTTTTTACTATGTGCCACGCCGATTGATAAAATCGACAGTTAATTCTACCTTTATTATTATTTCGAATCCTCACTACAACGGTCAGCGCCAAAATAGCAAAAATATTACGTCTTATAGCCTGTCCATTTGCAGATAAATGTCAGTGGTCTATGGTTATGTTTTTACATTTTCACATCTCTCAAAGTTTTTAAAATTGTTTTGTTTTGACAGCTACCGCCAATTTACAAATTCGTAGGAAAAAGAACAATCTGTGATGTCAAAAGAATTTAAGCTATAAATTTGTTGTATTTATTATAACTAAATTTGCCTATAGTTAATTTTTCGTACACCTTTACATGAGATATGGAGTCGCCGAAACCAGACTTAGTTGCTATATATCGGTTGGAGTTTTATAAGAAGAAGAAAAATTGGAAACTATCGGATGCGAAGAAATATAAACGCGATAAAATCTCAAACCTCAAGTAAGTGTGATAATTTCATGTCTTGATCAGCTTTTCAAACTACGATGGACGCCAGGATAAAGGCGAAGAAAACGTTCCTATTTGATTACTGTCTTGTAAGGCCTTCATTTTATCAAGCCAAACATGTTAAGCAGTTTAGGTCTTACATTACAATCATTGTATTTTTAAGCTTCTACTTCCAATAGGCTAAAAATAAACTAAAGTTTGACCATAAAAGTAATCATGGTATAGCAGTTGCCTATAGTAACTTAAATCTCGTGTTTAATTTTCACCTTTAATTACGTGTTTAAAGTAAATTGTGTATTATAGGAAGCTTTTGAACCAGACTTATGATGTAGAGGAACCTAAAGTTGAATTTTCTCAGCTAAATAATGCATTTTTAGATACAGAATCAGGTTAGTGTAAACTTTTGCTAACAATTCAAATACAATTAAATTATATGTTTAACAATTGATAATATGACTGTCCATTTTCTTGTTGTTGTATATTTTTTACACCTTCATGTTTAAACTAGCTGTGCCAGTGCAGCTTCATCTGCATGAAAATATGAAAAAAATTATTTTATTGTTTACATTTGTCAAATTATCAATAGCAAATGTCAAATGTTGACAGCAACTTATAGTCTCTTTCCCACATTAGGGTTTTTATCCAAAATGTTTATGCCCTAATTTCAATTGTGTGAAAATAGCCTAAAGCTTTTTATTTGAAAAAAATGCTGTAATTACTGATTATATAGATTAAATCAAATTAAATGTTTTTATAGATAGCAATGTTTCTAAAAAGCAATTAGCAAGCAAATCTAAGGATATTGAAGATGGCAATTATGTCTCAAATTCAGCTACAGATATCCAAGAAAATAAGCAAATAAAAGATAATACAGTTGAATTGCTAGAGCTGCCAGAAATATCTGTTGACGGTCGTATGGAAGTTGTTCAGAACTATTTGGATCCACAAACAGAAGATGTACAAAACTATTCAAATAACTACAGATATCTTGATGATGACAAATATTGGCAGGATCATAACGGTAATTGGAGAATTGTACCTGAATTTGACCAGTATTATCCTAATGGTAATTAAAAATTAAATACTTTTCTTAAATCACTATATTCAGTTTAGTGTTGAAGCTTTTTTAAAGGAATTTTTCATTTTTAGTGCTTTTATTATTGTTAATGACAAAAAATCAAGTGCTTATTTCTGTATTGAAATAATTTAAAAACAACTAGGCCTATTTAGAAAAAATCACTTAAAAAGCTATGTTACTTAGTAACATAGGCTATATTTTTTACTAATTAAACCTTAAATGCATGATTTTTTTAAATACCATAAATTTAAAGAATGTAG